>RJWT010038360.1:0-12880 GCA_004365215.1 Cuniculus paca
GCTAGGAGGAAAGAGCAGGAGACAGTGGAGGCCAGTGGAAAGTGGCCTGTCAGCCTCTGGGGCCAGCTCAGGTCATCTTGTCCAGTCTCCCCAAACTGCCTACTCCACCGCCCTGTCCTTATTCTCACCTGCAGCCACCTCTGTGATCTCGCTTACCAATTTTCTGCATTTCTTAAATCATTCCCTCTTTCCTACCACTGGAGGCCCAGAGAGGTCCCTCCCTAGCCTGGAGATTCACAGTGAATCCTTGGCTGGGACCCATTTTCAGACAGCCTGAGTTGTCCTGTTTGGGTTCCTGCCTCATTCTTGGGAGTAAGTCAGGCTTGCTTTTCCCACTACCAGAGGTGAGGCGGCACAGCCCTTTAAATTGACAATGTCTGTCCTCCCATTTATAGGCAAATGCCCCACTGGCTGGCTTTTACAGAACTTTTGCAGTCTCCAGAGAATGGGTCCTATCTCCAATCTCCCCAAGCTGTGAAACCGAAATACAGAAATAAAGGTCTTTTCTCAGGAGACTTTAATCTTTTGGCAAATCGTGGTCAAGGAGTCCTTTTTCCTTGGTCACACCTGCCTGGCTCAGGTTTACAAGTGAGGCCACCACAGACAAAGGGAGCAGGGCAGGCGCAGACAGGGCCACTGCGGTGCCTGCCGAGTCCTGCTATACTCACCCAGTTGGCTGAGGATGAGGGGAGAGACAGACAGGCCTTCAGGGGCCCGTGTGCCTATTTCCCTGGGATTGGCATGCGATCTACACACCAGGACTCACTAATGTCCTGCCAGCTCAATAGGGCTCATGCAGCGGCAGCCACACTAGGAGGAAGGCAAGGGAGAAAACAATGTATCAGGGTAAAGTTGGTCTTCAGCACCAGATGACATCTTCCTCCCAAATCCTGATGGAGCTGGAAATGGTGAGTGGAGACCCTGCAGCCTCAGTCCCTTTATAAGGGAGGCCCAAGCCCTGGCTCTCCTACACCTGTGCCTGGACAACTGTTCCCAGAGTCCCAAGCCAGCACCTGGGTCTCCTGGTTTGGGGTCACACATTCTGCCCTTTGCAATCTCTGGTAATGAGGATATCATAGTAGGACAGTCATCCTTAGTGCTAACTCTCTGACTTGATGACAGTCATTTGTCACCCTTGTTTTAGGCAGCTGTGTGTGACAACTGAGGCTGGCAGGACACATCCACTCAAACCCTAGGCAAGGGGAGGGAGGAGAAAGACTCTCAGTTTCCATCTGTCCTGCTGTTCCTGTGGCCTGTGCCTGTTCTTAGAATATGTGGAAAGATGTTGACCAAGGACTTAACTCTGAACTTTGGTGTGAAGTGACTTTGGGTTCAAATCCTGGTTCTGTCACTTCCTGCACGTAACCTAGCCCCTCTAAGCTTCTGTGTCTTCATCTGGGTGAAGGTAAGAAAAAGAACAGTTCACCAAGTCCCCACGTAGATCAAGTGAGGTTAGCCATAGAGAGCCACACATGGGGCCACCAAGACATAGAAGTGGGCATGTATTGCTAAGATTCTGCAGAGGGTGTGCTGGACAAGTTTGCCCAAAAAGGGTGAGAAAATGCTGAGTTGGTAATTCTGACTGTTACAGTTTGTGTCTAGGTGGCCCGCCAAGCCTCATGCAGTCATGGAGGTGGCTGAATCTAGCATTTGTGATTGGTTCATTGTCTAGCACTGGGATTGGCATCATGAGTGCTACACCCATCCAGGGGCAGAGCCAGCATACAATACAAGAGAGGGAAGAAGGCATGTTTTTTCCCTTTTTTCCCTTTTTCACTTGTCTCTTGCAGCTGCCATGAATGGCTACCCCTCAGCCACGCCACCCTGCCTTGGAGCCAGCTGATAGGGACTGAAACCTTCAAAAAACTTTAAGCTAAATAAACCTTTCCTTGCTTCACTTTGGGCATCAGGTATTTTGTCTCAACAACGAGAGAAAAGTAACCAAGACACTGACCAACCAGGGTAGCCTCTCCCTCCAGTGGAGAAAGGAAAGAACTTGCAGCATGCTGGGACAATAGCAGGGGCAGCCTCCCATGTGTCCAGGATAGGACCAGGGATAAGGACAGAGGAGTTAGAATCTGCAGGTCTCTCACACGGAGACTCTGCAAGGATTCTAGCAGATGGCAAGTGGGTGTTCCTAGCTGGGCTGACAGAGCTTCGTTTGCCTGGAAAGGCCCTCCAGTTTCAGGGAATCCCTTCCAGATGTTCTCACCCACAGGCTGAGCAGGAGCAGTGGGAAGCAAAGGAGCCAGATAAAGCTGAGCCAACCTTGCACATACTCAAAGAAAGCAGCCACCAAGAAGGCCAGCCCAAAGCTTCTAGAGTCCTTAAGTCCCCACCCAACACCACCAAAACACTTCCCCCAGGGCTCCACTGTTAGTCATTACCTCAGATAAGTCATTTATATCTCAGGGAACTCTCTTTAGGATCTTAATCTTTCTGTGAGGGAAAATATATAAAACCTTTGCCATTCACATCGAGCATCACTTGTTGGAATACCTGCACCTACCTCAGATTGACTGAATGAGAATCTGCCTTGTAACAAGATACCCAGGTGTTATGGTTTGTATCTAAGTGCCCCCCGCCAAGCCTCATGCAGTCATGGAGGAGGCTGAATGTAGCATTTGTGATTAATTTGTTGTCTAGAGCTGGAATTGGCAGGGTGAGTTCTGCACCTGCCCAGGAGTGAAATCGACATACAATGCAAGGTCGGGAAGGAGGCATGCTTTTTTATCTTTTGCCCTGTTTTGCTCTTGCCACTTGCTGCCAGGCTGTCCCTCAGCCACACCACCCTACCTTGGAACCAGCTAAGTATGGACTGAAATCTTCAAGAACTGTAAGAAATAAACATTCCTTTTCCTAATTTTGGGTGTTGGGTATTTTGTCTCAGCAAGGAGAGAAAAGTAACGAAGACAGAATTTGGTACCAGAGGAGTGGGGTCATTGCTGTGACTGTACCTGACTATGTGGTTCAAGAGCTTTTGGGAATGGCTTGTGGGAAGAGTTTGGAAAGATTTGGAGATGTCACTTGAATGTATAGAACTGGAACAGCTTAGGCTGTTCTGTAGGGGAGATTCTGGTCAGAGCTCAAGAGACCAGAAGGCTGATAGAAAGCCTGCTGGTAAAGACCAGACTTGGGAGGTTTCTGCTGGGAAGAAGGATTGCATTGGTTACTGGACTCCACATGATGTGTGTTATGGCTTGGCAGAAAGTTTGTCTGCATTTTGCTCATGTCCAGAGACTTTGCCCAAGACTGGAATTAAGGGTGTTGGACTGCTTAGTCTGGCCCAAGAAATTTTGAGGCAGTGGCATGGCTATTGTTGGAGGCTTTTAGCTGGATTTATGTTGTGAATCAGGAGTATAGAGCCCAGCAGCATGATTCAAAATGTTGTGAGTTTGACCAGAAAGCTGTGGACTACAAAGATAGAGCTGAGACCTCAATTGCTGAGAAGGAACAGAGAAACAAAGAAGATGGCCTGGGGGCATCCCAGAAAGCAGTGGGTCTCCACCCTTTGCAGCCTCAAAGCTGCAAAGTGAAAGACTTTGCCCAGGAGCGAAAGCTGCAGAGCACCACATTCCAGAATGGCTTCGGAGGCCACACCAGGTTCCAGAATGGTGACAACATAGAGAATCTGTTCCTCACAATCAGGTTCAGAGTGCCCAGCAATCCAAGCACTCAACCTCTATGGCCAAGAAAGAAGAAAGCCTGGCTACTGCTCCAGCTGGCAGTAGACGTTGGCAGCATCCACATGGTGCTGGTTTTAGGTGCATGGAGAATGCACAGGTTCTGAGGTTGAAAAGGCTTCCACTCAGATTTCAGAGGGCCCTGGAGGTCAGGCAGTGTGCCCCTGAGAGGGCAGTGTGTGAAGCTGTACAGTGGAGAACCCAGAAATTTGGAAAAGCCAGGATGTTGATCATCTAAGGAAAGATGTAAAAATTGAGCAGAGTGGGCCAAAGAGAGAAGTCATGGGAGCTAAAACCCCTGGAAGTGCTGTGTGGGTGGAGTCACTCAAGCCTCTTGGAGCTTGCAACCAGATTGCTTCAGATGCTGAGCATGGAACTCCAGGACTTACTGTTTGCCCTGCTGGATTTTGGACTTCCTTTGGTCCTATTACTTTGTATCCTCCTGTTTGTACCCTTTGGAATGCTAATGTATACCTTGTGCCATTAAATGTTGGAAGTGTTTAACTTTCTTTTCATTTGTACAGGGGCTTGCAGCTAAAAGTTTGGCTTAGATCTCAGAAGAGACTTGGGACTTGGACTTTTCAGCAATGCTGAAACTGTTAGGACTTTGGCAACTCATGGAGATGGACTAAATGCCTTTTGTATAAGGGACGTACATGAGTCTTTGAGGGGCCAGGGGTATAATGCTATGGTTTGTATCTAGGTGGCCCCCCAAGCCTCATGCAGTCATGGAGGTGACTGAATCTAGTGTTTGTAATTGATTTGTTGCCTAGCACTGGGATTGGCAGTGTGAGTGCTGCACCCACCCAGGGGTGGAGCTGGCATACAAAGTAAGGTCAGGAAGGAGGCACATTTTTTTCTCTTTTGCCCTGTTCACTCTTGCTGCTTTTGTGCCAAGCCACCCTGCCTTGGAGCCAGCTGGGTGTGGACTGAAACCTTCAAACTATAAGAAATAAGCCTTTCCTTCCTTCACTTTGAGTGTTAGGTATTTTGTCTCAACAACGAGAGAAAACTAACCAAGACACCAGGTGATTCCTTAAGTTGGAGACATGCTGGACTAAACCACTCCTGTCCATTGCCTTTTTAGAATGCAAGCCCCATTCAAGAGCTTCTGAAACAGCACTCATTAAATGCTTTTCAAATAAAATGGACTAACGCTGTGTGGGATCTTGTTCTCCACAGCCTGGGGGAAAGGTACACAGAATAGGTAAAGCTTGGTGTGGGACGAAAGAGAAAAACAGAAGGGGAAAGTACCAGAGTCCAAGACACTCAAGTGGGCAGGGCTAGAAAAGAGAAGGTAAGGCAAGCAGAGGTGTGATGGCCCCAGAATACGCTTTATAATTGCTTCCTGAGCTAGAAGTGGAAAAGGAGTCAGGAGAAAATGAGACAAGCAATATGGTCAAGTTTCCAGGGCACAGGGTCTTCTGCCAAACACTCCGCAGAGCCTTCCAGGAAGGGAGGCAACTATCTCTCTGACTTGGCCTGGAGTTACAAAAGAGTTAAGTATTTGAATCTCAGTCCCTGCCTAGTAACACAGCAGGTACTACAGTACCTGTGATTGCCAAGTTGACCTTGCATATGTACTGTAGTTAGGGAAACTGAGGCTCAAAGACAGTAAAGCAACATGGTCAAGTTCACACAGTTAGGAGCCGCAGACTCAGGCCCAGGATTCTCTTTGCTCTTGGATTAGTGTCTCTCCCACCTAGTTGGGGCTGCTCAGATGTTCCTCCTCTGAGGATCCTAGCATCTAGGCCCTGGAAATAAGTAGTTTCTCAAGCATTGTGGAATGAATAAGTGAGAACCAAATATCCCCACTGAAAGCCAAGGGAATGATCATGGCAGTAAAGGGCGCCATTCGTCTGTGCTAAACCCTTCACACTGGGCGTGTCTCACAGCAGCGCAAGGCGGGAGGCACCCTTATCATTCCTGTCTCCACATGGACAAATCAAGACACTGAGATGAAGGAACCTCTGAAGTGACAGAGTTGGGACTTCACACTTCTGTCTCAAACTCGAAAGTTCCTGCTCCTCAGCAGAACATTCAGCTGCTCTTGTTTTTAGCACTCTTTTCTTCAAAAGCAGCCGCTACTGCCCAGATGACTCTGGCATGGGCTCTGCACCTGATGAGCTTTTCACTCACTGTGATGGCAAGCACAGTCTGTGCCCAACTGACTCACCAAGAAGCCAGGGACTTTGAGGAACTCTCTCTGAATCCTGTTCCTCATCCAGGATGCCCCACACCCCCCAGTTCCCTCTCAGTGGCATCTTCTGTTCACATCTCAGCTCTTGCCCAGGGCTCTGTGGATCCTTGGGTCTGTAACAGAATCCACCACCCTGCTCCTTCCTGACCTTTCCTGCCTTGCCCTTCTCCCCAGCTGAAGCATCGTCTAATGATACTGTGTAGCTGTGTTTGCTTTGCAATGTTCTCCTCACTGGGATGTGCCCTCTGAAGGCAGAGACATTGCTAGTTCATGGCTCCGTCCCCAGGGCCCACCTGCGGCAAGTGCTTAGCTCATACTGACTGAATAGGGAACCTCACAGCATCATACCTAAGATAGCACTTTCCTAAGATGGAACCCTTCAGAATGATCCTGTAACAGATGTGCCCCCAGGAATTTATTCATAAAGCGTCAAGAACGCACTTTGCCAGGTGTACTTTAAATGGCTCACAATGGATGTATCTGCTCACCTGTCAAACGCATACGGAGCATCTCCACTTTCCAGGCAGAGAATTAGGTTCTAGAAAAACATCTATGAACAAGCCCACCCTCACCCCCAAGAGTTGAATTTGAAAGGTTGAGATAGACACTAAATAATCTCACAGACTGCATTATAATTGTGCTAGAGCTGATCAGGGTCCTGGTGGGAGGGGGAGGATTTGAGGAGTGACCTCTGATAAGGTCACTCAAATCTATTTGCATGGGCTGGAGTACTTGAGTAGCAGTGAAGGGGTGCGGGCAGGAGCTGCCGTATCCAGAGAGGTCCGTGCCCCACAGTGGGGTGAGCAGGGACACGGTCCATCCCATCAGCCACAAGCAGAGAGGGCTGGTGAGAGCGGAGGAAAAGCCCTTCTCTACACGGGAGGCTGGGGCTGTGGTCAGAGGCTCTGCCTCACAGCAGTCAGTGGTCTTGGAGGCACCGACCCCCAGGAGCCTACCTCTCCAGTTGTCAAACAAGATAAGATCCACTTGCCTGAAGGCGTTGAGAGCACTGAAGTGACAGATGAATGTGGAGGCCAGGCTCACAGTGTAGGGGACTCATGTGGGTTTCAGTGTGGGGGGAGGCGCAGGGTGGTGGGGTGCACTGAAGGGCCAGCGAAGGGGGTAACGAAGGGAGGGCCTGGGATTGCTCCACCTGGAGAGCAGACAGCACGTGTGCCTCAGTTTCTTAGTCTACAGGAGTCACTAAGCAATTGTTTCCACACACAGGGCAAAACAAGAAGTGGAGTTTAAACCTGAGAGATTTGTTAGCAGATATGAGGAAGAACTTCTACATCTCTGAAAATAACCGCTGGGATAAGTCACTAAGTGGAGGGGCAAGCTTCCTTGGAAACAGAATAACAAAACTGGAAGAAAAACTCAACTCTCACCTCTCTTGTTCCAGCAGTGAGTTTCAGGGGGGAGAAGGACCTGTCCCCACTCAGGAGGCTCAGCAGGCAACGGGGTAGAGCCGGAGCTAGGGCTGGGCCAGGCTTCCCTACATTTTCCTGCTCCCTTTTCTGTTCTATTCTTCCAGGAAGGAATATCTAACATCAACCAAGACTGTATGATATTGGGTGCCCTGAACAGAGCCCCTCCACAGAGCACCAGGATCAATCCTCTGTGAAGCCATCCTGTGACATAGGCCCCTCATTTTAGACACGGAAATTGAGGCACAGAGAGGCTAAGCGACAGTCATACAGCTAGTAAGGGATGAGGGAAGACTTATGCCCTGGCCTTCTGAGTTTCATGCTTGTGCTGCATCCTTTTCTGTCCCCAGCCTTCATTCTACAGGGGACAAATCAAGAGTAGTGACCTCTCTGGTCAGCTTGACCACACCAAAAGACACAGAGTGTTTCCAAAATAACAACTTTTCCCCTTTGTAGAGCTTTGCACTCTCTCCATCCCAGAACGGGCCTCCCATGGGGGACAGTCGCAGATAGAGTTAGTTTTGAGGAGATGCCACCTGCCCAGTCATGCAGAGCCATACACTTTGCAGAAGCCTAGTTTTGGCTTAATGAATTCTTAATATGTTTTGAAGAAGTGCCCTACATTTTTATTTTGCACAAGGCCCTGAAAATTGTGTAGCCCATTTGAGGACAAGGGTCCTCAATCCCTGAAGGGGTCTGAGGGTGATGCTAATACACCAGGAGGATAGCCACCCGAGGTCTTCTCTGGTAGCAGGGAACTCAGTTTCTTCCCTGAGTGATGGGGATCCCACTTCTTTTTTCCCACTCCACTTTCACAGATGGATGCAGGAGGTTAGCTCAGGGCAGGGCAGCGTTCTCAGATTCAGCCTCCCTCTCTCTCCTTCCTGCAGGCTGTGGACAGACCTGGCAGGGCCAGGCAGGGGGTCACTCCCTTTGGGTCCAGAGGTTACAACTCACCCTTAGGCTTCCCACAGCCTCTTGTTTCTTATGGGTTCTCTGGGCTTGCAGCCAAAGACAGCGCATCTGGCTAGCCTCAGTTAAGAAAAAGCGCAATTCAGCTGTGGAACAATTTTACTGTCAAGTTAAACAGATGACACATGGGAGAGACACCAGGTAGAACACTACCTGGTAGATAAAAGAAATGACCTAATTAAAGCTCAAACAGGCAACCTTGAGTTTAAAAGAAGAATTTTTCTGTATGGTATGTAACTGTGACCCTATAAATGAGCTGCACATACACTTAAACAATACTAAATATTTTCTATTGCCACATTTTTTTATATGTGAAAAAATTTTAATGTGTAAAGATCACATCAAATTCATGTAATATTTGCTACCTCTGAAAATGAGGTGGGGTGTCAAGGGAGAGATTACTTGCAACTAACAATTTAAAAAGAGAATCATTTGAGTAGAGTTCATTTTGTTCTTGTGGTCCTGGGGATTGAACACAGGACCTTCACACTGAGTTACAACCTCTGCTCGTTTTTGTTTTTGTTTTGTTGCTAAATGGCTCAGTTGGGCATGAACTTGTGATCCTCCTGTTTCAGCCTCCCAGAGTGCTGGGATTACACACTTGCATCACCATTCCTGGGTCGAGTGGTTTTATTTTCAGCACGGATGCTTCAAGTGTGGAGCAAGAGAGCTGGGCGTGTCAGTTCCTTCCTTTCTGGGGTCCCAGTAGTGCCCACTTCCAACAGACCACACCACACTGCAGGTGACAGAGCACAGCCACCTCCCTCTGACATGACACCTACTATAATGTCCAGAGGGTAGGACAGCTGTAATGATCAATCTCATTTTATAGAAGAGGCAACCGCATCAGAAAGTTTGAGTGACTTGCCTAAGAACACAAAGCCAGGAAGCAGGAAACTGAACCACTCTCACCTTCCATGTCAAGTCTGATACAGTGGGGATGAACAGGCTAGGATCCCAGTGCTAATTATTCCCAGACTATTTAGGGTCTTAAAGGATTTAGGCTGTCCCTCTAGGCCAACGTGGCTTCTCCCAGTACCACTCTGAGCCTCCAGGCAGAACTGGAATGTCCTAACCCTTTGCTTGAACTCCAAAGGTGATGGTCCTTCTACCTGTCTCACAGTGTTGGGTAGCAGCGATCAAAGAACAGAGATGACCCCTTACAGTCAGCCTCCTTGCTCTGCCTGTTGAGACTAAAGTTTCAGGTTTCTTCACAAGATGAATGCTGATTGGTTCTCCTGTTAGGAACCTCCTCAGTCCTCCTAGCTGCTGATTGGATTCCCCTCCCTGTCTCCTTCCATATTCCTGGCCACTGATTGAGTCCTCTTCTCTGGCTCCTCCCACCTTCCCTGACTTGGCTCTCTAACTTCCATCAGCCAACTTTTAGGTCAGTTCTAAAAACCACACTGCTCCTATAAAAGCTGTCCTGAGCCTGATATGTGCTCAGATGCTAGAACCCCAGGCCCAGGAATGCTGATTAAATCTGTGGTAGAGCCCAGGAATCTAGTTTTTAAAAACAAGTCCCACAAAGTATTGGTATTTAATGAAATTTAGAAACCATCAATTTAGTCCAAATCTTTGTCAAAAACCCAAAGGGACTAAGTTTCTTGTCCAAGGTCATGCAGCTAATAAACTAAAAGCAAATACTGGCAGGCTACTAATCCCCCCATGACAGCCCTCCCCACACTACAGCCACACACATAGTACAAATAACAAAGATGCACACACACACAGTGTAGATGCACTCACAACACTGCCACCCACATGCCTCTCGAATTCCTAGGCTTCTGCTCTGGAGCCTGGCTAAAATCTGGTCCCTTTACTTCTAGGCTATGGGACCCAAGGTTCAGGGCAGATTGGTCCCTGTGGAGTGGGAGAAGAATGGCAGTTTCTCTGTGAAAAGTCCCCTCCCACCAGTGGTGGCCAGGGCCTGCATCACTCTGCCATCCCACTGGAGCCCAGTTCGCATGGAGCAGTGGTGAAATCTGAGCTGTCCCTCCCTGTTTCCATCTGTCCCAGGAGGCTGCGGTGGCTTGGCTTCTTCGTCACCCTCTCTGAGATTCAGGTGTCACACAACTGGGCCCCATGCCAGGCTTCTGGTTCCCATGCCAGTCTCTGCCTCGCTTGGGCCCGATCCCAGGACGCCACAGTTCACTGTGCTAGAAATGCCTGGAAGGTACAGGAGGGCAGAGGGAGGTACTGAGGTGACCCTGCTTCTTCCTGAGCTCCGAGTGTCCCTTTCCCTCTTCCAACAAGCACTGAGCAAATAGGTCAAGTCTTCTAGGTCCTGCCACTATGAACTGCCACCACCCAGGTGCCCTGTTCCTTCAGTACATCGCCTGCTTTGGCCATTAGCCCAATTGTCCTCCAAACATTGTTGTCACCCAGTTAGAAGCAATTCAATTAGGGAATAATCAAAAGATGTGAAGAGACATTTCACTGAAAAAGACATACGGGTGGCAAACAAGCCCATGAAGATGTTCATCATTAGCCATTAAGGGAATAAAAATTACAATCACAATAAAGTATCATTCTACATCTATCCAAATAGCTAAAATAAGAAATAGCGAAAATGCCAAATACTGTCAAGGGCTTAGAGAAACCAAGTCACATAGGATCGTAAGATGGTGCAGCCATTGTGGAAAACAGTTTGGCGGTTCTTCAAACTAAACATGCAACTACTATGCTACACAGCAATTGTATTTCTGGGCATTTATCCCAGAGAAATAAAGACTATGTTCACACAAAAACCTATGTGCAAATGTTTATACACCAATATTATTAGTGTTACCCCCAAACTGGAAAACACCCAGTGGTCCTTCAACAGGAGAATGATTAAAAAACCTGTAGTATAATCTAGCATAATGTATAATCAACCAGGAGGAAAGAACTGTTGATTCAAGGGTGTGGATGACTCTCCAGAGAATTATGCTGAGTGGAAAAAGCCAGTCTCCAGAAGTGATGTACTGTACTGTACAACATTCCTGAAATGACAAAACTACAGAAATGGAAAACGGATTAGTGGTAGCTACCAGTTAAGGAGAGGGTAAGGGTATGAGAGGGAAGTAAATGTGGCTTTAAAAAGGCAATGTGAAAGTCCTCATGGTGATAGAATATTCCACGTTTGACTGTGTCAATGTCAATGTGCTGATTGTGAGAATATAATGTTGCAATACGCTATTATGGGAAACTGAGGAAAGAGCACAAGGACTCTTGCTGTATTATTTCTTATAATTGCTGTGAATTTAAGTGACTGCAAAACAAACAAGTTTAAATAAATAAAAGTTTAGAGATAGAAAAAAGGAAAACCAGTGCTGCTTCTCCCAGATGAAATAAGAATGGGCAAAGCTTCTAGAAGTGGCCTGCACTCACCCAGAACAGAATCATGGCTGCAGGAGGATCATTGGCTTCCTCATTCTTTCTATTCCTCCCTTCCTCTCTGCCCATACTCTAATCAAAACCTCTGAGCCCTCTCCCTTCTTTCTCCTGCCCAAATAGGAAAAAGCTGAGGAAGACACTAGTCTTAAATCATAGAAATTCTTCCTACAGTGCTTGCTTACAAAGTGATGCGCATCTTAATGGAAGCAAGTCTTGTTAAACTAAAATCTGAATTTCCAGCAGTGAAGTTGCTGACATGGCAGGCACAGGAGGGAAGATGTCTAAGGTGGTAGGAAAAGAGAGGGCCTCCCTGAACTCTACCATCAGGACCACCAGCTGGGCTGATTCACCAGGCCAGCTGTGCTCAGTGGGTAGTGAGCAGAGACCAAAGCACCAGGGAAGTAGACAGGAGGTGATTAAATCCCAGTAGTTGTGCTTCAGGATTATATAAGAATGACTAGAAACAGAGAAAATTAGGATTTGATAGATAAAAGATATTAATCATTTGCTCAGAAACTTTCACTTTTTTTGTGCAAAGGACTGCCCATTTATTTCCATTTTAGCTTGTGATCAGATTTGGTGGGGGGGGGAGTCATCTAGCTATTAATCACTGACCTAGGTGGGATCTCTTGATTCCAGCCTGACCAACCATGGTAACGTCTGGATCTCGATAACAGGTAGGAAAGGTGGTGGGTGATCTGAGTGTAGCCAGCTGGAGTCTTTCCCTGTTCATTGAAATTGGATTTGGGAAAAAGAATTTAGTCTTCAGGAATGAAACTGGGAGGATTATTGAGTCTTGGGGCAGCAGCTTAGGAGATGTGAAGGAGTGAGCTCAGTTTCAAAGATGAGAGAACCAGAAATGAGGCAACAGGAGAAAACCTGGTGGACCTAGAGTCCCTGATTCAAATTGCCTGAGACCTGCTGCATTCTTGTACAGTCAGTGGTTTGGATACAGGTGCCAATTAAAGCCCCCAGAGTCCTCTTTTCAAGAAGCTAGGACAATGCTCAGTCTACCAGCATGAGGAAGGTGGTGTGGGGTGCTTGTGGGTTCTTGGTCAGGAAATTCTGACCCATCCGAGCAAAAGAGTCATCATTTTCTTTATCTATTCATCTGTTGATAGACTTCCAAAATTTAACTATTATGAGCGGTGCTGCCATAAATATGGCTATACATGTCTCATTGTAACATGATGTCTTTAACTCTTGTGGGAACATTCCTT
>RJWT010038361.1:0-12875 GCA_004365215.1 Cuniculus paca
CTCCGCCACCGGCCTTGCCTCCCTGCAGCCTTCAGCCCTCGGGCTGTCCTCTGCCCAGCCAGCCACAGCCGGGCTGCTGCCCGGATGCACCCTCACCCCGGGCCAGTCATGAACACCACAGCAGAGGGAAAGGGCTCCCGATAGTCTCTAAAGGGCGCAGCTCAGGAGAGGGTACCGGCCTCTGCGCTCACTAGGGAAAAGAAGACAGGCTAGGACAAAGCGCTGGAGGGAAACTTCGGAAAGCAGAAGTGGAGGTGATCCGAGGGGCGGGACGACCAGGTTTGTGGGCTGGGCGGGGCCAAGGGTGGGGGCCAGGGTCCCTCCAGGTGACAGTAGCTCCGCACGTTCCAGGCCTCCTCCCCTCCCTGGTCCCTGATTGCTGGTCCCTGATTGGCAGGCGCCTGAGACCGAGCCGCTAGCGTCCAGAGCGCCCAGGCGAACGCGCACGGCCCCCCGCGGGAGCCGGCGAGTAGGAGGGGGCCCCCGGCTATATATATAGCCGCTCGGCCTCCGGCCTGCCCAGCGCGCAGGGAGGTGCGCACCACGCACGCCGTGGAGTCCCAGCCTGGCCGCGCGCCCCCAGCCGCTCCATGCAGCCGGGATAACGCGCCCCCGGGGACCGTCACTCACCTTCACTTTGGCTCCCGCCTCGGCGACGCACTCCCAGCCCCGACCCAGGCCGTGCGCTCCCGCGGCCCGCCACAAGCGCAGGTCGGCCCGGCTTCCTGGGCGCACGGACCCCCTGACGGACGCACGGCCCGCGGGCCGGGATGGTGGGGCCCCGGACGGTCGCGGCGGCGCTGCTCCCGGGGCTCCTGCTAGCCCTTCTGGGGCCCTGGGAGGGCCGAGGAGGTGCAGCTGCGCCCACCGCACCCAACGACACCCTGGAGGCCGAGCTGGAGCGCCGCTGGGAGAGCCTGGTGGCGCGCTCGCTGGCGCGCTTGCCGGTGGCCGCGCAGCCCAAGGAGGCGGCCGTCCAGAGCGGTGCCGGCGACTACCTGCTGGGCATCAAAAGGCTGCGGCGGTTGTACTGCAACGTGGGCATCGGTTTCCACCTCCAGGTGCTCCTCGACGGCCGCATCGGTGGCGTGCACGCGGACACCGGCGACAGTGAGTGGGCGGCGGGTGGGAAGGGCTGGGACGGGGCGGCGCCCTCCTCCAACTCACCCCAGGCCTCTTGGAGACCTCGGCCGGGCACCTGCTCGCGGGCCTTCGGGGACTAGGCAGGCTCCGGTTCCTGTCCCTTATGACGCCTAGACTCGCGGACGAGAACACTCTGGGTTCCTGCAGCTGCCGCAGGCACCGGCTTTGCGCACCCCGGCGGCTGCCCGAGCCCCGCCTCCCCGCCTTCGGAAGCTCAGGCTCCCAGAGCTGAATTCCAGCGCCTTCGCCCGTGGGCACAGAGCTCCCGGCACAGTCACCGGCACCCGCGGGAGCCTGGGGCTCGCGCCCAGGCTGGGGCCGGGCTTGGGGGCCACCTCACTCCTGCGGTCAGGGACTGGGCGCTCACGCTACAGCCCAGACAGAGAGGGACTACTGAGGCCCTTGGGGGCGGCCTGCGCTGGGAACCCTGGGTCCTTTACCTCATCACCTGCCACAGAGATGAGGTCCCCAGAGGCGCACACAGGCTGAGGGACTGTGGGCCAAGGGTCACCTGCCCCACATGACCTGTGCCCCACCCCCAGGCCTCCTGGAACTCTCCCCGGTGGAGCGTGGTGTTGTGAGCATCTTCGGAGTGGCCAGCCGATTCTTCGTGGCCATGAGCAGCAAGGGCAAGTTGTATGGCTCGGTGAGTGTCTCTGGGTTGGGTGTGACACCCATTTGGGACCAGATACAGGGCCAGGAAGATTGTGATCTTTCCAGGCCCCAAGGGACGGACCCTTCTACTAAACACAAGGACCAGGGGGCAGTGGCAGGGTTTCAGAGTTAGAGCTGGTCATGAGGCACTCGAATCCCCTGCAGGGTCCAGGGCCCTATGTCCAGCCCTGATAAAGGGAGCTGTCCTGTTCCTGTCACCCCAAGTTGGCACCACCTTGCCCATTGACAAAGGGCCATGGCTAGCTTTGTCTGTACCCTTAGGGTAAGTCCTTGTAGGCAGGACACAGCAGAGATGGAATCCTCAATTCTCTGGCTGCTAGGTGTCTGGCAGGTGGCCGGGCCCCAGCTGTTGTGGGCTGGCCATAGCCTCTCCTAGCCTGTGAGGGTCTTGACACCCAGCTGCCCAGGGAAGACCTCCCTGCCCCCCATGCCCCTGGCCTGGCTCACCCTGTGCTCTCCCTTCCAGCCTTTCTTCACCGATGAGTGCAAGTTCAAGGAGACCCTCCTCCCCAACAACTACAACGCCTATGAGTCCCACAGCTACCCTGGCATGTTTATCGCCCTGAGTAAGAACGGGAGGACCAAGAAGGGGAACCGAGTGTCTCCCACCATGAAGGTCACCCATTTTCTCCCCAGGCTGTGACCCTGCAGAGGAGCCCTGCCTGGGACTCTGGAAGCCTCCTGGAGGAGCACTTTCTTCTGATGGAGAGTTTAATGCAAGAGTAGGTATAAGCTATTTAAATTAATTATTTAAATATGTATATATTGCCATCAAATTATTTATGGTTCTGTGAGTGTGTTCCATATTTTTCTGGAAAGAAGAAAGGAGAAAAACAACAATCACAAAAACAAAAAGCAAAAAACAACTCTTGACTTTTCTGATGCAACAGGGCATGTATCTTACCGTTGGATTTATTTCACTGTCAAGAAGTTCTCATGAGTGTGCTGCTATTTTGTTTGTAAAAATGGTGACATCAGATTCTGAGGGCATCCAGCGTTCCTGTCTGGAAAGGCCTGCTGGGTCTTTGGAAGTCGCACTGCCTCCACCAGCATCCTGCAGTGGCCCACTCCCTTTGTGCCTCGTTGCTATGAATCAGGACGTATCAGTTTACTTACTTCTGTGCAGAAAATGCACTGTCCGAATCCTCGCTGCCACTCCGTTTTTAGATCTGCTAGGGCTGACCTTTGAGCTTTGCTATAGTCAATCTTCCTCAATCTACCAGATGGGAGAGACCCTTACTTCATAAACTCCTGTTTGCCTTTTTTTGAATCAGCCACGGCCCACGTTGTGGTAGCCATTAGGGAAAGACAAAGTGGTTCTGTAAAGTCCACGGAAAGGAATCAAGGTCCCGCTGAGAGATTGGAAGTGGACAAGATGGTGTATTTGCACCACAACCCAAAACCTGCTGATGAAATGTAACTTGTGATAGGATGGTCTTCTGATCATGGACTAGAATGTGTATTTTTTAAAAGTAAAAACAGGCAAAACACACACACACGCACACACACGCACACACACACACCCAACCCCAGGCTTCCCTGGGCATGGGGAGCTTCGGGCTAGAACTTGCTATTGTTTTTAGGAAAAATGTCCACGTGATTGTACACTGGATGCAGCGTTCGCCTGCAGGAACATGCTGCTTTCCCGTGCATTCCCTGCACATGCGCATTTAACATCTACCTCATAAGCCCATATAGCCCTGGCGAAATCCGCACCAGATCAGACGGGTGCAGTTTGCCATCCCAAGTGGCTTTTTTCCATATGTAGCCAAAGAGGACTGCAGATAGCGTTGGTGCGTCCCACTCGAACCTTGTCACGTTTGAGCTATCTTTACCCCGTGATTTACTTTTAGTAAGGGTAATCATGGTGAAAATATTTGCAGACAGCTGTTCGAGTGCACTATATGGTCACCAAGTAACCTTATATTTTCCTTTATATATTTTACAAATGTAACCCCTGTCGTTGAATAAAGATGGAAGAGTCAGGGTTGGTGAGGTTTAAAAAAAGTTCCGAGGTGATGGCAAACATTTAATTTTAATGAATGACTTTTTAGAGTTTATACAAAATGACCTTAGCTTGCTACCAGAAATGCTCTGAATGTTTCGCCAAGACTTTAAGACTCTCCTAGGATGTTTCTGAACCGTCTCCCGAATTAACTTTATGGGAGTCTACAGACAGCAAGACTGGAAAATCTGATTGGACTTTTTGTCTTTCACATTCCTTTTGCAAACTCTTTGTTCGAATGCAAATCATTGACTTAAAATACTATTCTTAACCAAGGCCTGTAAGAAGCCACTGAGACAGGACCACACACTTTAAACTGCTGCTTATAGTCTTACGACAGTACAATGTAATGCAGTTTTCCTGATTTTTAAATCATGCCCTAGACTCCAGCAATGGTCAGAGATCTTCGTGCTGTTGGGCGGTGGTGAGGAGATAGTTTTTGGATTTGATGTATTTAATATATTCACATAGAAACAAAGCATGATCAACTTGGGTGCATCAAATTCTTAACAGATGTCTCATCTCAGAGCCCAGTGAAATCGTCAGGGACTAACGTGTTAAGGGCAAGATTCCTTCTTCTTTGGTCGCTAGTAACTTACATGTATATTACTTCCCAAACTGTGTAGGATGCTCTAGGGATGTGACTGCACCTTTGAAATATTGTACCGTTTTCATGTTGCTGTGATGGGGATTTGAGGTCTCTGTACTTACCGCTGTTTCAGAATCTGTCTGTAGTTTTATACAGGTGCTGATCCATAATGAGATATATGTGCTATGCACATTGAGATGCCCAATAAAATAAGAAGCATTTCATCGTGTAAAAAAGCCCCACTAGAAGCGATGTAAATAATCAGGAAAGGTATTAAAGATGGTGAAAACATGTCTTGAAATGCCAAGATTCTGTGTCTTCCTGTCTTCTAGTGGTCTCTTTCTATTTGAGGTCTGAGCCTCACATTACTTGGGGTGGGGGTGGGGGAGACAAATTTTAGCCAGCTGTGTCCACACAAATGTAGCCTTGAAAACAGGAGCCTTGGGGGGTATGAGTGTCACCAAGTTTTGCCATGACTCTGAATCTTGCAGTTTATTCTCATTCTCCCAATGGGGCTAATTCAAGCCAGCACCCCACCGTCACTAACCAGGGTTGCTACCCCCTGGCCTCAGCCCGGGGCTCACTAAAGCAATTTGCACTTCTCTGGGGCTGGGAGGGAGCTCTGGGGCTGGTCCTCAGAAGGCTGGAGAATGTCTTGACATCAATACGAAGAGCCCTAAATTGCCTTTAATAAAAATGGGGAGTCAAGGGAGGTTAGGCTCAGGTGTGCAAACCCCAGCTACTCCTGAGGCTGAGGAAGGAGAGTCACAGTTCAAGGCCAACCTGGGCAGTTTAGCAAAACTTTATCTAAACATAAAAATAAAAAAGCTTGGGGAGGAGGCATCATGGTAGAGCACTCCTGATCTCCAGTACCACCCTCTCCAGTGCAATAGAATAAAATTTCAGAGTATCCAGCAGGAAGGCTCCAGATAGTTTTGTAAAACTTGTGGCTTTAGTTAATATATGCAGTTGTCACTAGTTTCCACTAGAATGTGTTCATTAGGGTATTTTGCTGCTCCATTGTATTAAAAATGCCAACGTAACTATGCCTAGAGTGCTCTCTTCATCAGCACATACACTCAAATTGGACTGATACAGAGACGATTAGCATAACTACGCCTAGAATCTGAGACTTACCCCTTCTCACAAACTATGTTCAGTTGTTTCAAAAAGACAATCAGGGTGGAGGGTTCATAACTACCTCTTGCTTTCAAAGACATCCCCCTCCCCTGATTTCTGTTTGCTTGTTTGTTTGTTTTTGAGAATGCCATCTTTTTTAAAGACAGGCTCTCACTATATAGTTCAGGCCAGCCTTGAACTCGCAACCGTCTTCCCAAACGCTGGGATGACAGGTGTGGGCCACCATACCTAGCTCCTCGCCTGGTTTCTTTTTGACACCTGTGATCTGAATATGAGAGAGTTAACATATTATGGGTTAAATTGTGGTTCCTTCCTCCCACCCCACAAAAGACATTGAAGCCCCGCAGTGCTCCAAGACTTTACGGTTTGGAAGTGGGGTCTTTACAAGCAGTAATCCTGTTAAAATGAAGTCTGCATGGCTTCCACAAGCCAACAAATATTGCCAGCAGCCAGGGGGAGAGGTTCTCGATGCCCTCAGGAAGCATCTACCTGGTCGGTGCCTCGATCTGCAGACATCTGGCCTCCAGAATAGACTCAGTACCTTTCTGTTGGTCAGTTTAAGCCTCCTGGCTTTAGCATACCATCACAACAGCCCGGGAGACTAGAATAGACAGTTATCCATCCGGGGGCACTGAAACCTTCACATGTCCTTCTGGGGGCCCCTGGTGTCCTCGGTCAGCCTCTTTCCAGGTCTGCCTGTGGCAAACAAGGAGTGTTCACCAGTTTGTGGTATGAAATCCACTGGTGGCTGCAGAGTCCATAGGTAACACTGCGCATGCCCCCGGCTCTCCACTTCTGGTGTGGAGGGGTCATGGGGTGGGGGTAGGGGTCCTGGCTGGGCCCGAAGAGCCAGAAAAGCCGTGCATTCCAGTAGCACACTTGAGTGCCTGCCGTGTGCCAGGCACAGAGCTGAGTACAGGAACCCTCATTGTAACAGAGGAAGTGACAGCTAACAGAAAATATCCAGCAAGGTGGACAGTGCTAACATGACAGCAAGACAGGGAGGTGAGAGGCAGGGAGGCCAGGGTGGGCCTTAGGAGTGAAGGTCCTAGGTGGGAGGCCTTTAAGGGAGGGTCTGCCGGTGAAAGGAACAGCTAGGGCAACTCAGTAAAAAGCCTTCTCAAATGAAAAGGAAAATTGGCCTGGGGACATAGCTCAGTGTGACACTCCTGGGTTTGATCCCCAGTACAGCAAATGAAATGAAATGAAATGAAACGAGGGAGAACAGAAACAGAATTGGACTGTCTTGGACTTCTCAGATCAGCCTGCCACCCAGAAAGCCTGGGATTTCCCGCTTCCTTCTTCTCAACTCGGAGTGACCTGACGTAGGGCCCCATTCCTCCTGATTTGGAGCCCATCCCAGCTGCTCCTTCTAGGCTCTTTCTAGGGTGACCTTGGGAAGCCAGGGACTCCTGGCTCTCCTCACAGCTCTGAGTTTGAGATGATGAGCACAAGCAAACAGTAAATATTGCCTATTATCATTGTTATTCCTCTGAGAGGCTTAATGGCATACTTAACAGCCCAGTCCTTTCTACCTGCCCGCTGCTAATGGGAGGGTTTTCTGGCTGCTTCTAAGGCTTCTGTCATGCAGAGAGAAGGCCTTGTCTTGGGTGTGGCTGCTTCTTGGTTTTTTGTGTTTTTTTTTTTGTAGCTGGGTTGCATAGAACCAGCCCTGTCACCTGCTTGCTTTCCTCTCTCTTTCTTTCTTTCTCTCTTTCTTTCTTTCTCTCTCTCTCTTTTTCTTTCTTTCTTTCTTTCTTTCTTTCTTTCTTTCTTTCTTTCTTTCTTTCTTTCTTTCGACAGAGTCTCTCTGTGTAGTTCAGGCTGGCTTCAAACTCACAGCGATTCTCCAGCCGCAGCATCTGGAGTGTTGGGATTACAGGCGTGCGCCACCATCTCTGATGACTTTGGTCAGAGCCTGGGAATTCCAGCTTGCATTGTGGCAGCCTGTGCTGATTCACTCTTGTTTAGTGTGAAGCATTAAGGTCATGGATCACTCCCCCCAAGTTTGGGGGTCCCCTGTTCTGGGGGACTGCAACCGCAGATCAAAAACTTTCTGGAAAAAAATTACATGTGTAGTGAATGCACACAGGCTTTGCCTATTGCGTTGTTCCCTAAACAATGCAGTGTGACAAGTAACTAGGGAACATTCTTATTGTATTAGGTCTTTTTATTTATTTATTTATTTATTTTGGTGTTTTTGAGACAGGGTCTCTATGCAGCTCAGGCTGGCCTTGAGCTCACTTTGTAGCCCAACTGGCAATGATCCTCCTGCCTCAGCCTCCCGAGTGCTAGGATTACAGGTGTGCACCACCATACCTGACTGTTTTACATTTTGCAGGTAATCTACATAAGTAATTTAAAGGGTTCACTTACCCTTTAAAGTACATGGAAGGAGATGCATTGCTTCTATGCAAATACCATGCTAATTAATTAAGCTTGAATAACTAGCTTTTAATTAAACTAAATAGACCCAGGATGCCAGTTTTTAAAATTTTATTTTTTTATTAGTATACATTTGTCATACATATAGATCACATTCATCATAGGGAATTTGTACCTGTACATAATATATCTTGATTCTTCCTTTTTTCCCCCCACTCCTCTTCCCTTCCTTCAGCCCTTCTTCCCCTCCCCATTTACAAAAACTTTGTTTCCATTGTTTCCTTCTATTTTCTTTTCCTTTCCTTCCTCTCCCCCCTCCCCTTTCTTGTTCCCTTTCTCCTTTGAATGTTCTTTCTATTTCCCAATATCTGTCCTCCATTATGCTCCTTATTTGCTCTTTGATTTTCTCGCACAAGAGAAACAAAGTGTGATATTTAAACTTATGTGTCAGATTTATTTCACTTATGTTCTTTAGGTGCATCCATTTCCCTAAAAATGCCTCAAGTTTATCCTTCTTTATGGCACAGTAATACTCTATTGTATACAAATACATTTTCTTCATCCATTCATCTGTTGATGAGCATATGGGCTGTTTCTAAGATTTAGCTATCATACATTGTGCTGCTGTAAACGTGGGTATGCACATATTGCTGTGGCATGATGCTTTTAACTCTTAAGGAAAGATACTTGAAGGGGAACATCAGGGTCAAATGGAACATTGGTTTCAGATTTTTGAGGCATCCAGGATGCCAGTGTATATAGGGGCCTTGAGCACTTGCAGGTTTTGATATCCATGGGATGCAGGAGCCAATTCTCGTTGCCCCCATCAGCCCAGGATACTTAGGGAACACTGTCTCTTTCCAATGCTAACAATTTGCAAATGCTCTTGACTTATCATTAAAGTACTGCATGCTTCTTTTAAAAGGGGAAGCCGGACCTGGTGGTGCACGCCTGTAATCCCAGCACTCGGAGGCTGAGACAGGAGGATCATTGTGAGTTCGAGACCAGCCTGGGCTGCAAAGTGAGCTTAAGGCCAGTCTGAATGGCATAGCAAGACCCTGTTTCAAAAAACAAGAGCTGGGGATTTAGCTCAGTGGCCTAAGCGCCTGCCTGGCAAGCATGAGGTAGCAAGTTCTATCCCTGGTGCCACAAAATAAATAAATAAAAAATAAATAAAAGGGGGAAGTGGCCCATGCTCATGGAACTGCAGAATTAGTATTGTTAAAATGGCCAAAAACAATCTATAAATTCAATGGGATCCTCAGCGAGATATCAGTGACATTTTTCACAGAACTAGAAAAAATAAGCCAGGCACAGTGGCACACACCTGTAATTCCAACACTAGGGAGGCTGAGGCAGTAGGATCACATGAATTCAAGGCCAGCCTAGGCTACCTACGCAGTTCAAGGCCAACCTGCACCCTGTCTCAAAACAAAAACAAAAACAATCGAACAAAAACCTAGAAAAAACAATTCTAAAATTCATACAGAAACACAAGAGATCTAGAATATCCAAAGCAATCTTGAGCAAAAAGGACAGTGCTGGAGATTACAATTCTCAATTTCCAAATATACCACAGAGTCTTCATAACAAAAACAACACAGTGCCAGTGTGAAAATAGACACATAGACCACTGAACTAGGACAGAAAACACAGCAACAAAACCATCCACCTATGGCCATCTGATCCTCGACAAAGGGACAAACAGCTCATGTTGGAGAAAAGAGAGACTCCTTAAAAAGTGGTGCCGAGAAAACTGGGTATCAGTGTGTAGAAAACTGAGACCAGATCCCTATTTCTCACCCTGCCTAATACTGAATTTTTTTTTTTTTTGAGACAGGGTCTTGTTATGAACTTCAGACTGGCCTTGAACTCACTATGTAGCCCAGGCTGGTCTTGAACTCTCGCTGATCCCCCTGCCTCAGCCTCCTAAGTGCTGGGATTACAGCCCTGCACCATCACACCCAGTAACTAATATCAATTTAGAATAGGTCAAAGACCTAACTATAAGACTTGAAACTTTGAAACTTCTAAAAGAAAGCAAGGACCCACGCTTTGAAGTCTTAAGCATAAGCAAAGACTTCCTGAATAGGGCTTCACCAGCATAAGAAATAACAGCAAAAATCAGCAAATGGAACTACATCAAATTAAAAGGCTTCTGCACAGCAAAGGAAACAATCAACAGAGTGAAAGCCTCCAGGATAGGAGAAAATTTTTGCCAGCTACTTTTCCAGCAGAGAATTAATACCCAGTGTTATAGTCAGGGGTTGCAAGGGAATAGATTTAATACAGGACACATAATTTACAGGATTATTTTATAATATTCACCCACAAAGTCAAATGTACAAGAGATCTGTCCACTTGGTAGAGACCCAAAGAATCCAGCTGAAGGCCCGGATCCCATGGCAATGTGCTGCATGAGTCCAGATGGAGGCCTAGAGACCACGATAATGTCTCTTGCAAGTCTATATCAAGGATCTGCACTGGGAAGGCCCAAAGGTCAGTGGTGGAAGCTAGAAAGTCTGTGCCAGTGGGACGAAGGATCTGTGTCAGCAGACTGAGGGATCTGCATTGGAACCAGGAAGAAACGCTCAAAGTGAGGACCAGAGCTCCCCCTAAAAGAACCACAGCCATCCTCGGTGGTAGTGAGGACCCAAGCCCCTCTGATGATAACAGCTGAGTTCCTCTGAGGAAAGCCAGTGTGACAGCCTTCTCCAGAAGCATCAGCATACCATCTTCCCCTCCAGCTGTCCTTTTATGCTGCTGGCAGCAATCCTCAGGTGAGCCTTCCACACCCGGAACCATGCTCACTCAGTTCAGCTGAGTGTTACAGGTTGACCATTAGTTAATCCACCACAACCAGAATATATAAAGAACCCAAAAACTTAACACCAAAAGAAAGAAAATGAAAAGCAAAAACAAATAAACAAACAAAAAAAATCCCAATTAGTAAATGAAAAAATACAATGAACAGATACTTCCCAAAAAAAGAAGCACAAATGACCAATAAGAATATGAAGAAATACTCAATATGTTTAACCACTAGGGAACTGCAAATAAAAACTACATTGAGATTTCATCTCTTCCGGGCCAGAATGGCTCCAATCAAGAATACAAAAAGGAATGAAGGCTCGCTTGTGAGGACGACAGAGATGGAAAGGATTTCTTCCACACTGCTGGTGGGAATGTAAATTAATCCAGCCATTATGGAAATTGCTATAGATGTTCCTCAAAAACCCAAAATTAGGGCTACCATTGATCCAGCTATACCGTGGGCTTCTCGGAGTATTCGAGAAGGAATTAACTAAAGTGAGTTACTATGGAGATACCTGTGTACACCCATGTTTACTGTGCACAAATTTCACAAGAGCTAAGCTATGGGAAGAGCATAGGTTTCTATCAACAGAGGAATGTGTTATGGTTTGTGCCTGGATGTCCCCCAAAGCTTCATGCAGTCATGGGGGCAGGGTTTTTTGGAGGTAGCTGAATCTAGAGTTTGTGATGGATTCAAAGTGCAATGCTGGGATTTAAGGCTGGGTGATTGCTGGATCAATACCCTGACTGGATTGGCACCTCCCTAATCCCAGCAGTCTGGATAAAATAAAAACAGGCAGAAAGAGGCTTGTTTTCTCCCTTTTTGGCTCTTGCTGCTTTTGCTGTCTCCTGCCGCCATGAACTGTTGCCTCTCTGCCGTGTGCCATTATGGACTGAAACTGCCACAAACTGTGAGCTAAACAAACCCCTTTAACTTTGGATGTTGGGTATTTTGTCTCAGCCATGAAGAAAGTAACTAAGATAGAATTGATAATGTGAGATACAGACATAGGCATAGACATAGACATAGATACATCAGTATTATTCAGCCATAAAGAAAAGTGAAATCATGTGTTTTGCAGGAAAATGACCCAGAGACAAATATCAAGTTTTTTGGTATATGTCTAGGAAGTCTAGGGAGGGAAAGGGAGGAGTAAGGAAAGGGAAGGAAAGGAAAAGAAGAAAAGACAGGATAGGAGAGAAGGGAGAAGAGAGAGAGAGGGCCTCAAAGTAGAAGAGAGATATTAGGGAAGAGGAAGGGATGGCGGGGGAGAGAGGATGGAGGGGAGGAAGATCAAGGAAGGGAGGGTGATCAAAATATGTTATATGCATGACGAATGTGCCAACACGAAAGCCACTTGTTTATGTAACTAATATGCACTAATTTAAAACATATAAGGGGCAGTTCAAGAGCTTTACATATGCTGGGTTATGTCCCTGTGCTGGGGGTGGGCAGTGCCACCAGCCCTCCCCTGGTCCCTAGTGTTTATTGTGGGAAGAACATGAGGGACTATGATGAATGCAATTTTTGCCACAGGTGATGCCAGAACCAGGGCACCCTCGCTAGACAATGAGACACCATCACTTCTGGCCACTCGGTATCAGCCCTTCCCTGAGTTTCAAACCCACTCCTGTGGGAGGCAGCCTGAGCATCATAGCCTCCACGCCTCCAACCCCCAGTGTCACCATCCCTGCCTGTCCTCTTAGACAGGGGCACAGGCCAGCCTTGGAGTCACCCCACACATATCCCCACAGCCCCCTGTGTCAGGTGGGACTCACCTTCCAGTTTCTTCGTCTGCAGCGGCCCATGTGCGGGTCCCATCCCTGCCCCTGATCAGCTCTTGCCACCTCTTGACTGGCACATACTTCTCACCTCTCTCAACAGGGAGAGTCCGTGCTGAATTTCCTCCTAAAACCCCTCCTGTAGGTAAAGATCTGAAGCTCAAGGTCACAGCCCTGTCCAGGCCTGGGGCTGCTCTGGTCACCCACTGCGCCCAAGGTGCTGCCCCAAATTAGTGACCTAAACCGCCCCACTTTCTACTGTGGGCCAGGATGGGGCAGATCTGGTGGGTGGCGCTGGGGGCTGCTGCTCTGCATGGAGCCGAGGGTCTCAGCTGTTAGGTG
>RJWT010038362.1:0-12877 GCA_004365215.1 Cuniculus paca
CTTCTATCTAGAGCATATAAAGAATTAAAAAAAATCAGGCCCTCGAAATTCAAAGACCCAATCCAAAAATGGACATCTGAGATGAAAACACACTTTTCAGCTGAAGAAATTCGAATGGCAAATAAATACATGAAAAAATGTTCAGCATCATTGGTCATTAGAAAAATGCAAATTAAAACAACACTGAGATTCTATCTCACTCCAGAAAGAATGGCCAAGATCAAGAAAACAAGCAATAGCAAGTAGGATTAGATCAATTTTACCTGTTAGTATTTGGTTGTCTGAGTAACTCTCTTGGAAGAAAACACAAAATAATAACCTTTGGTATGTATGTTCCTATCGCCTTGTTTTCAAAGCCTGTATTGTTATTGTTTTGGACTCTCTGTTATTATTATTTATTTGTCTTTTTTTTCTTAGTTTTTCTTGTGTTTTGTTTTGTTATTCTGCCTAACACAGAAAGGGTAGATGTACATGTATAGGCTTACACATGCCTAGAACTACTCCTAAAGACTTTACAAGAACGGATTTTATTAAAGGTGATGGTATAAACAGCAACTGCAAAGAAAATGAGACATTATGGTTGCTGATTTACTATCATCATGTTTTGAAATCCAATAATGCTTTTATTCTTTGATTTGATTGGTTTTAATCAGTTCTCTATTATTCAATTGCAATATATGAGAAGGTATGAACAACTATTTTGGAGAAAACGAGACATTATGGTAGCCACTGGTGATTCCTTACTGTCTGGTTTGAAAGCCCGTAATGCTTTCATTCTTTTGTTTTGATTGGTGTTATACTCTTCAGTTTTGTTTGAGATTGTTGCATGTGAAGTTATGAACAACTATTTCGAAGAAAGCAAGAGACACGATGGTAGCCATTGTTGATTTCCTGTTGTCTTGTTTTGAAGTCCTATATTGCTTGCATTGTTCTGTTCTGATCTGCTTTGTTCTGTTCTACTGTGTTTTGTTTTGTTCTTTTTTTTTCTCTTTAAAATAAAAAAAAACTATATAGGTTTTCAAAACAAGATGATAGTAATTTAACAATGGTTGTTATACTGTATATTGTTATCTTCAAAATAGTCACTCAGGTTACCAGAAATAGGAATAAAACAAAACAGTAAAATGAAACAAAACATTGGATTTCAGAAACAAGGCAGAAGGAAATCCCCCACAGTTGCCTCAGTGTACCTTGCCAAACTCCAGATAGGTGCTCAGATCACCATCTCCGGACTTGCAAAGTCAATCAAACAACTTAAGGGTCAGGCTATTCCTTTCACCTCAGTTGCTATCTTACCCTGAGTCCTCTGAATCAGCCAGTTGCTTATGGGGGTCGGGGGCATGCTCTTCTGGTTTCCCAGCCCACACACCAGCTGCTTCACAGCAGGGTGTGCTTTGTCCTCTTGTTGAGTATTCTTCTCCAGATCCCTGTGGCAGCACCCAGTTCATGGGAAGGCATGCTTTTTTCTGCTTTTCTTGTTCTTTCTTCGTGTTTGTAATAGAGATATTTCATGCTTAGATTATAAACCACTTTTAGATGAGTCAATCTATATTTTAAAGTATATTTCAAGAAAACCTTGTGTTCTTCACAGAACAGTCAACTGAATTTAGAAACAAATTAATTTATATGATATTTCTTCTTTATCCAGAAAGATACAGGCAGAAAAAGGAGACAGAGAGAGAGAGAGAGCTAGACAGACAGACAGACAGACAGACAGAATCATCCTTACAGTTCACTAATATTATCTGGAAAGTTATTTCATGTAATGCTATAGAACTAGTAATCAATCAATATTGGCCATTACCTTGATAAAAATGCTAAAATGTATAGATATTTATATTTTCAATTCTCATAATACTCCAGTCAGCACTGTGAAGTTTATTTTACCAGTTTTGAAGTTAGTTTTCTATTTACATGCATACGCTTACTGTGAGATTGAACACAGTGAACCATGGAAATGTCTCATCATGAGAGACATGGAGGAAGTCAATAGTAGAAATGAGAATGTAGCAGAATTACGTTTTAGCACCATTTTACCCAATACAGTAAAATCTTGTTTAAACTATAAAAAGAAGCAGACATAAAGATACAATTAAGGGACACTGCTAGTTTTGTGAAATATTTTTTTTAAAAAAGCTTCAAAAATAGGTAATATTTGAGTGGGACCTTGAAGAGTGAATTCAGTGTTGAGGGAGAGAGTAGAAGGTATTCAAAATGGAATGGAATGGAAATGGATATTGGGCACATCTTAAGTACAGTATGTTTGGCTAAAACAGAATGCAAAGTTCAGAAATGTGCATGAAGGCTATACCTTATTGACTAAGTATATTGCCTTTGTGTATAGATACTTTTGAGTGCAAGTTTCAGCTGAGCCTTTAAATAATGATGTGAGTAAGGTAGTCTAAGTCTTCTAAGAAGCACAAAATAAGATAGAGTTAAACAAGAAATGGGTTCATTGCAGAAAATGCCTATGAGGAAAAGTTGTAAGGAGTGAAACAAGGTTGGGGATGTTATTTGATACAGATTTAAGTCTGATTTGTAAGGAGAAAAAGAAGAAAAGACAGTCCTAGACATCAGTGTAGCTCAATAACCTTTTAACAAAGATGACAGAAATCTACAAACCAAGTTATTTACATGAGTCTTATGCTATTCAGAAAAGGGCTTGCATTAGTTTCCTTGCTGCATTTTGTCACTGGCTGTGGCCAGTGTGAGAGCTGTGACTTTAGCGCACACATGCTATTGGATTTCAGAACCCAGCAACTAAGTCACCATCAATTATATTCCTCATTGTGAAAGTCACATTTTTGTGGCTACCAGAATAGCCTTGACTCATTAACTTTCCAAGTTGTCATTCCATCATTTTGCAAATGAAGTTATAGATAGTTACCTTATAGAGTTGTGAAAATACATGAACAGATGTTCATGAAGAGTAGGAAAATTTTAGTATTGAAGTTATGCTTTCTGATACAATGTCAGTGACTTTGATGATAATGGCAAATAAATGTAAGGATGAGAATTTTGTTTAGTTACTTATAAAGCATAGAATGCATAAAGTCTTGGCAGTAGGGGAAAGAACTATTTCTCATGGGATTTAGAAGTTAAGCAGTGGTAAGTAGAGGATATTAATATGTATCAGTCTTGTATAGGAAAGACTGAATGAAGAAAAGCCATCAGAAAATTGTCATGTTTAATAAGGCAATATGATGTACCAGAAGCTGGAAATCAAATGTTTGCTATAATAAGAGAAAAATAAATAAATACTGAGAAAATTTAATCTAAAGTCAAGATATCTGAGTAGTACAAAATTAGAGAAAAGAAAAAGCAAGCTTTATGACTAACATTTCACATTAATAACTTGGGAGTGTTGATCAAACATTAGAAAATGTTTAAAAACATAAAAAGTTGAAGTTTAGATAGTTGCAATCTATTTAAAGTTTAGATTTGTCAAATTATAATACTAGCAGTCGAATCTTGCCTACAATGAAGGTCAGCAATCCACAAATGAATTAGATTAGAGGGAAATAGTCTAGGGATCTAATGAATAGTAAATTAATTTGTGATTATGGAAATTAATATGGTCATCGAGAAAATGAGTATAGAATGCAGTGAAGCAAAACAAAGCCAGGGTCTCGGATACTCTTGAACATACCTGGTGGATAGAAGAGCACTGAGAGCAAAAGTGAATGGTAAAAAATACTGAATTTCAAAAACTATGAAGCAAATGATAGACATTGGCAGGAAATATCTCAAGAAAAATACTTTTATGTTAGAATTGAAGAGCAAATAAAATTGTTAATTAAAAGTTATTTAGTTATACTTGAGAGGAATAATTCTGAACATATAAAATAAGTCAACAAGTTTACAAATATTTTCTAAGATTTCTGAAAAAAATAAAAAGAAAGTGCTAGAACCTCAAATATTTTGAAGATAGTTATTGTTGTAGTCATGGGTTGCAGGGAGAACAATTACATATAGGACACAGAATTTATACTATTATTTTATGATGTTTACCACCAGTTAAATACAAGGAAGTATTGGAAATCTGTCCACAACAGTAAAGACCTAGAAAATTCAGCCAAGGGCCTGGATCCCACAGCAATGTTCTGTATGAGTCCAGATGAAAACCTAGAGCCAATGACAATGCCTCCCACAAGTCTAGAGCCCAGGACAATGACTTGTGCTAGTCTGTTTTACAGATCAGAACTGGGAAGGCCCACAGTGAAAGCCAGAAAGTCTATGTCACTGGGGTGAAGGATCTGTGCTAGTAAATTGAGGATTCTACACTGGAGCCAAGAATTGACACTCAAAATAAGGACCAGGGCTGCCCTGAAAAGTACCACAGCCATCCTTAGCAACAATGAGGTTCTGAGCTCTTCCAATGATAAGAACAGTTGAGTACATGTCAGGAAGCCAGCATGACAAACTTCTGGAGATTAAACAGCAAACATCTTCACCTCCAGAGCCAGGAAGTGATGCTGGATGTAAGGATCAGAGCTCCTCTGTGAACTGCAGGTATTGTCAGCCACAAAGTCCTGAGCTCCTCCATTGAGAATGGCCGAATTCATATCTGGGAAGCTAGCCACAACAAACTCCTCCAGGAGAATCAATGGCTCCAAACGACACCACTTAGGAGAACCCACAATGCCTCACTCTTTGTCTCCATGTCTCCTTTTATGCTGGCAACTTTCCTCAGGTGGACCATCTACACTCAGCACCATGCCAATTTAATTCAGCTGGTGTTAAGTTGACCACCAGTTTTTAATCCATAACAGCAATATTCGACAAATGCTGTTTGCTATTCTTGGGAGCAGACCTGGATGTTGTTTACGTAACTTCCTGCAGAAGCAAAAATTGTTGAAAGTGATAAATTGAAGACATATAAGTACACATAATTTGAGGGACTTGTTTAATAAATCAAAGTCCTAGAGAGGACAAAACAATAAATAGTATTAAAGCATAAACAAATAGATTAGCTTTGGTTAAAAAATAGAATATTTCTTTGTTAGAAAAAATAAAATGGAAAAGGGGGAAAACTGAGTGATATTAGAAGTGAAAAGATGTAATCTGAGTAATGTCATGCAGAAAGCATTAAATTCTTCACTATATTCTGGAGCAATAACAGAACCTCTCTTCTATTGGGGAACATAGTTTGCTTAAAATGGTCAATTCCACTGTCTGCTAAGCTGTTTTGATTGCATTTAATCTATTTGTCAACTTTAAAATACCTGGAAGATTTCCACTTATTATGACAATATTAATGAAATTATTCCATGAAAGTAAAATTTAGGCTCATATTTTATTGAATTAATTAATTTAGATTGAGTCTGGCTACTTAGGTATTATAATCACAATAATAGAAGCATTTGAACAAAAGAACCCACTTAATTTAATTAATTCCTTATTTACTTTAGTGTTCCAGATGTAATGAGGTAGTTATTTTGATCCATCTATCTGGTCTTACCAGTTTCACAATCATTCATATTAGAATAAAGATGTATAGTGATGGCATTATTATTATTCTATATATAAATTAATTCTTTGAATTGAAATTATTTTTAAGAAATTTACAAATAATTTTGACCCTTCTTGTGCATTAGTGAATTCTAATATGCACTGAGTCATTTTATTTTAAGAGCTATATATATTAAGAATATCCATTCGTATACTGATGCATTGATCATGGCCTTCCTAATATATTCTCCTAGGAAAATAAAACACAGCTGTATGGTAGAGACATACTAGAACAACGATATTTATGTAGACTTTGGTGTGACTGTGACTTTTTCAAGTCAGAATCATGCATGCCAGTCTTCATTCTTCATTAGTAGTCAAAGCCCAAGCAAAATACAAGAAAAGTTCAAGTAACAGAAGAAACATCAATTTGACAATCCACTGCCTTCTATTTATTTACCCCTATAATTTACAAAATAATGTGGCACATTTCCCGGAACCACAGAATCACAGGACTACTGAATGACATACGGTGACAGTAAAATATTACTATCTATTCTAAAGCCAGAATCTTATTGCTTTCTGATAGTTTAGTAAAAAATGCTCTAACCCACAAACACGGGAAATGAAAATACAAGGTTTTTTTTTTAAGAACTTGAGGAAAATGATGTAAACCATTAATATTAATTCATGAGCAAAGAGTCAGAGTTAGAATACAGGGTAACATAGATGCAGACATCTGAGGAGGCCAGTGTTGAGGACTGCCTTTCACTGGAATTCATATTCATATTGCAGTTGATTAATAATCTTGATATCCTTTGCTGTTTTTGCAACTGTTATCAGTGCTTCTGCAGATCTCTGTCTCTATTGTCAGAGCAACTCCCCTTCATTCTTATGGGAGATGTCTTACAAAAAGAAACAGATAGTTATCCAGTTATCATGGGCATCAAAATCATAATTAACTTGGATTCTGAATCATCCTTCTGCTAAACACTAAAGCTTTGTAGAACGTGGTAGGGAAGGAGAGACTGAGAGAAAGAAAGAGAGGGAGAGAGAGAAGGAGAGAGAGATTTCATCTCTTTTTGTTTCTTTGCAGCCCTCTCACAAACTACTAAAAGAAAATGAAAATTAATCAACAGCAGCACCTCATGGCCAACAATACCTCATTGAAAAGAAAAGTTAATCTTTATAGATGTTAGGAGCAGCCAGGCATACATACTCACTTTGTCAGCTACTGACAACTGTGTCACAGGAACTTTCAATACTTCTTTTATGGAGCTAAGAAACTAAACTCAGGAACATCAAAGAATCAGCAAACAAAATGCAGTCTTCTGTATTGGAAATTTTATATGTACCTTCTTTAAATTATACTTGCAATCATTCACAATTTACCACAGAAGAAATATAGATGGCTTGATTAAAGGATACCTATTTGGAAGACACTCGAGTTGCATATTACACACACACACATACACACACATGTGTATTTTGTGCACATACACACAACACAGATGCTACTGTCTCAGCTAAGCTCAGCTTTGTTCATTTCAAATTCAGTAACTAACAAGCAGTTGGTTCCCATATGCAGCGTTTCTTTATTCTACAGTGCTCTAGGGGAAGTGAATTTATGAAGTTGCCTTTAACTTGTGTTCATTCTTATTGAAAAAGAAAAGAGAAAACCATACTGAACTACACACATTCTTACTCTCTGGTCCAAATAACTCGTTACAAGGAGACTCTAAGAAAACCTTGAACTATTTTTAATTTCTTTTGTTTGTAGCTATGTTTTTTAATTCGTATGTTTTTACTAAGTGTAATATTATCTGCTTTGCCTGGCTCCTTAAAAAAGCCAGACCGTAGCGGACTGAGTGTTGAGAAATAGTGCTAACAAGATCAAGATACAACACAAGAATGTGCTGCTGTCAGCCTTTCTTCGCCACAGGAAATTATTCTGAAAAAAGAAGCAAAATGTCATGTTCAAAGCAACTACAAATCCTTGGCCACAAATGCGTCATTATTGTTACTTTCAGCTCTGTCATCCCCACCTTGTTTTTCTCATCCTGTTATCTTCCTATAATCCTTCCTCCTGTTCTAACTTTATCTCACCAATTCTTCTTCTGGCTACTTGCTCCAGTTTGCTTGTTTGTTTGTTTTCCACCCACATCTTCTCTCAATTGCATTCTTCCTCATTTTCTTCAGAGATAATATTATTTCTGGATTCCTTAATCTTTTTTTTTTTATCCTGCCCATACAGCAAAAGGAGATATTTCTTCACTTTGTTTTCTTTGCTTTTTTCTGTGAAAAAACTCATTTATGTGAAACTGGATAGAAAGGAAAGGTGAAAAAAGGAAAGGATCCATATCTATCTATATCTATATCTATATTTTATCTACATCTATCTCTATATCTATTAGAGAGACAGAAAGAGAAAGAGAGAGAGAGAGAGAGAGAGAGAGAGAGCGTGAGCCATGTATGGCTCTTCTGAGGTGTCCAGCTTCTGATACATATGAGCTGACCCAATTATTTTTGGATCTTTTGTTGAGAAATTGAACATGTTCTCTGTCACTTCAGCCTTCTTGTCTTGAAAGCTTCCTGATAAATATGCACTTTTTTTAGTTATTCAATTCTAGGTGCCACAATAAAGGGACTTTAAATACCAATTTAGGGTCCCAAATGTATTAGCTTTAAGATAGAGAGGTTATCCAGTTGACGCAAGCTAATCATATGAGTCCTTATATCTGAATCTGAAGGTTAGAGATATAGGAAGTCAGAGATTCAAACTCAGAAAGAGAAATCACTGCTGCTCTGGAAAACAAATACTGTGAAAGGACTAGTGGTAGCCCCTGGGAGACAAGACTCATCCATATCCAACATTTAATAAGAAAATGAGGACAGGCCTACAACTACAAGAAACTGAATTCTGTCAGCGAGTTTGAAAAAGCACTCTGATTCCCAGATCAGAATGACAGTTAAGTGAACCTTCCCTGTAGGCTTAATTGTAGCCCTGTGAAAACCTGAATACTAAACTCAACTATACTGTGCTCAGACTTCAACCTATAAAAAACTGTAAGGTAATAAATTTGCATTGTTTACATTCACTAATTTTGCAGTAATTTGTAGTACACGAATAGAAAACTAATACATTTTTAAATGTATATTGCAACAAAGCAGGAGTTTGTGATATATAATATTAATATACATATATATATATATATATATCCATTGTTGGTTGCTTGGTTGGGTCTTCATCTATTAAAATTATTTTAAGAAAGAAAAAGATTTATTATCCCAGAAGGAAAAGAATCTCAACCTGTTTACTTGTTTCCTAATATTTATATTTGTAGGTACAATTAATGTAGATGTTGAAAATTATGAGGTATTTAAGTATGGAATTGAGACACTGGAAATATAATGAGTAAATTATTGTGATAATTTCACAGGTCTCCGACGACCTTAACTCTTATATGTTCAACAATGGTATGAGAATCACTTATTTTTTAAAATTACTATTTTCAAATGCGTTAAATAGAAAGTTTCAAAATAGCTGGAGAAGGAGAAAAGTTAGAGTCATCAGAATTCTTTCCTGTTTTATTATTTTACTCCTATTGCAGGAAATACATGGGTCAGAATAATAAAACGTGGGGGAAGATTCCATCCTTTGAAAGATTTTTTTGTGTAGAACGTGCTGTTAACCATTGCTTCCTCACTGTAGGATAACTGTATTTATCCAGAGTTTCCCAATGCACCTGGTCCTCAAAACCAATTTTGATTAGTTTAAGCCTATCGATAAGTAGCATTCCCTTGTCTAGAGTTGGATGCATAAAATTATTCCTAATTCTTTTGAAGAGAAGGAATATTTCTGTTATAGAAAGAAAGGTCCATTTACTTTTCCTACTGGAAGCAAGAATTAATGTCATTCTGATGCTCACCAGCACACACAGGACAACCAGGCTTAGCAGGCAGCTGACAGCAAGTACAGCGAAGGGGAAAGGGTCGGGATCCATGATTATACTGGGCCGCTCATGACCACATGCCAGAATCCCAGCCTGTCTCTTCCAGGTATATTAGATATTAATTGTTTTTAATGGCTAGGCACTTTGAGTTGGGAGTTTTTTGTTACCTGAAACTGAAATATCCTAACAGATAACACGTGAGATCAACACTCACAGGCAATATGCTGTTTAAACTTCAGCTGAGTTTTATTCTCGAATGTAAAGCATTTTGAAAGCTTGTAGAAATTCATCTCTAGTTTCCCAGGGAGCTATCGCATGTCACTCATGGATGTTCTGCAGCACACAGGTAATGTTCCATCTCATCACCTCAATTTTAAATCCAGAAAAAGACACATGAAATGGGTTCCAATAAATACTAAAGGCTGCAGAGATAAAAGAGTGAAAATCCATGAGGCAACGGCAAGTAAACAATCTGTTCTGCTATCTAATCTCGCCCTTTCCACTCTTGTTTCCATTTCTCTTCTTTAATGCTACCATGAGAGATTTAAAATTAGATATAAATTTTCTCTGGAGGTTAAGGCCTTCTTTCTGCATTGGTTTCCTGAACACAATTGACCTTCACATACAAGAAACACTGCCTCCTGCAGAGAAAAGATCTGACAGTTCCAAATGACTCATCTAAGATTCTTTGTTCTCTCCCTTACCCCCACACACCTTATTAATAAAATTCAATCGTAGAGCTAAGTGGCTATAATACACTTTAATATAAATCGTTTCAATGCAAACACTCTCATCTTCAAACATCTTTTCAATAGAGTCAAATTATGTACTAAATATTAGAAACAAAATTGAGTGATTAACTTTTGTCATTATGGTAACATTGTTCTTCATCACATACAATATGTTGGAAATAATTTCAAGCCACAGCTTACAGCTTTGCCCATAGTTGCTTTGGATAGAACCAAATAAGACTTTCAATTTTGTCTGAGAACATTCTTAAAACATAAAATATTCTGGAAAGCTGCAGATTTCCACATACCCAGGGACTACTCAGCCAGAAATTCAGTCAATAAGAGTAGTCGCCATCCCCGTCCTGCTCACTGGGGCTACTCTGGCTTCTCAGTTTCTAGTTTTTACTGGCTGCAATTTATTGACTATTCCAAAGAATAGTCAGAGAAATCTTGTTAAAATGAGACTGAATATATCACTTCTATCAAAACTCTCTAACAACTATTCACCCCAGAATTTCATGTCCATGATGACTTCATACACTGTGATGTCTTGCTAATCTGATAGACTTTTTATCCTGTCCTTCTTCCCTTCTCAGAGGCCATCCTACCCACTCTGGCTTACATGTTTAAGAGGCCAAGCACACTTTCACAGTGACTCCATGTGTACCTATTCCCTTGCTTGTGAAGCTCTTCTGCAAAACATTTTCTAGGCTGAAAAACTTAAATTATTCTCTGTTGAAATAATCTTTGCATAAGAATTATTCCCTTCTCAGCCTGTATAAAACAGCACCTTTTGGACTACTTTCCATCCCCCACTGTATTTTCTTAGTCCCTTCTTTGAAGTATTGGACATTAATGATTATATTCCATAACAGTATATTGCCTATCATTTTCAACCAAAATGTGAGCTCCATGAAATTAAGAACTTTCCTCTGCCTGCCACTATATCCCAGAACCTAGCACAGTGCCTAACACTTGGTAGGAGCCTAGTAACTATTTCCTAACAAGAATGAACTTTTATTTCAACAAATATTATCTGTAAATATAATCAAGTCTGTGCAAAATAAATCCAAATAATATGTTTAATGAGACTTTTTTCTTTTATTTGTTTTTAAGAGAATTGCCATTTGTTTCTATACCAGAGGTATATGTTCGTTTCAGTGAAACAAATGTTTGTGTCCACTTGTGTACCTATATATTCAAAGGAAGAAAACAAAATCTAGCTACAATTCTATCCATCTGCTGTTACCAACTATATAGGAAGAAGCTAGTTTTATTTCCTGGATTTGACTTTAATTATGATTGTCTACTTGACAGGATGAAGAGATGCCAAGCAGATTAGTAAAGCACATATCTGAATGTGTCTGTGGGGGTGCTTCCAGAGATGACTGGCATGTAGGGCAGCAAACTTGAGGGAGAAGAACCACCCTGATTGTGGGTGACACCATACAAAAGGCTTGTAGACTGGAAGGAATGAAAGGAAAGGAGGATGTTGACCCATATTTGAAAATTCCTTTCTGCTTTAATGAGTGCATCTTTTGCTACTGCCAATATATGTAGACATCAGACTCCAGCTTCTTCAGCTTTTTGGACCCACCCCAACCATTATCCAGAAGCATTCAGGCTATCAATTTGGGACTGTCCCTGCATCTTTGATCCCTCTGGTTCTGAGACTTCCAAGTTCTTGGACTGAACGGCTACTGTATCCTCTGACTCACAAGTGTGCAGATAGCTATTGTGGACTTTTTTCCTGTGATCTTGTAAGCTTATCTAATAAATTCCCTTGCATAATTACATACACATATTTTTTCTATTCTTTTCTTCTAGAGAACCCTCACCAATGTACTAGGAAATAATTTAAATTGATATTTTTCTTTATGTACAGAGACAATTAATTTTTGCTGAGAGACAGACTGATCAGCTTATTCTCAATCATTCATGAAAAAGCACACACATTTCAACTGGGAGTAGACTGAAGTTTTCTCATGGTAGAACTTTGACCAGCTTGAGCATTTTTCTGGATACTAGTCTTTAGTAAAACAAACAGAGCATCAAAAACCAAAAATAAGACTACCAGAGCAACAATGTCAGCAAACTTTCTTTAGCACTTCACTAATAAAGCACTTTTAACTGGAGCAAAATGGTAATTACTCTTCCACGTACTTCTAGATTACAGCAAATGAAAATGTCTCTTTTGTTGAACATTTAAGATCTTATACTATTTCTTCATAATATTGCTATTTACATATCGCTTATTCAGTATATTAACAAATAAAATTTGTTATATTAACAAATAAAAAATTAAAATTTACTCTATTCATAGCTACTGTGGTCACACGTTTCAATTTGGGTATATTTGACTATGTGTTAGATCATTAGGATGTTACTTTACATTCATAGTATGTGTGTAGCCAGAATTTCATAATAACAATACTCTAGGTAAAATTTGTCCTTTGAATTCATAAACCTATATTAAAAAATTAGTCTTAGAAATAGTTTAATCTCTACTTATTTACCTGGCAAAGCAACTTAAAATTATATATTTCAAGTAATACTATAATGTGTTCAGAAGTTTGTTTCATTGGAATTTACAGGGAATTTTAAAATAGATATTTTTAAGAAACATAATTGTTAACACCCTCATTGTGTACCTACAAATGTATGATATACAGATAGATATAAATGCAGACAAAGAGATATGTTTCTATTTTCTCTAAAGAGTCCTCAGTAGGATTTACTAAA
>RJWT010038363.1:0-12898 GCA_004365215.1 Cuniculus paca
GAAATAGATTTAGAATATAGATCAGATATCAGAAATGAATCTTCTATTCATGTTTTGGCTTGAACATCTTGACAGACTGATATAGGTACATATGGAGAAAGAAGAAGTTTGGGGGACATAGGGTTTATTCATATATATTTTGGAGTGGCTGTTAGTCATCCTCTAGGAAGTCAGAGTTCTGACTAATGATCTTAGGGTTAGGGTCAGTGCCGGATTTAGAGGCTTTGGAGTCTCCAGTATTTAGAAGACATTTGGAATAAAGAACTGAATGTATATACTGTAGAGAACGTGTAGCAAAAGAAGGAAAGAGGAGTAAGAGCTGGTCACTGGGAATCTTCAGAGGAAACTTACCAAGGCAGTTAAGAAAGTCTGGCCAGAGATGCAGAGGGAAATTCAGGACACAGCAAATGCTTACATGCATCATAAAATCACAGAAAACTGAGCAAACACTTTTTTGCAGAAGATTGAGACTTCCAAGAGAAGAGATGAATTCCTACAGACTTATAGTAATGAATCATTAAGGATTAGGGACATGTCAATCAGAGCTTTATGCTTCTTTGAGTCATTGCATTAGCATCACTCTGAGAGTGGCAGGTGCAACTGAACTACCTGGTTGTGAAACTCAAAAGACTAACAAGCACGCCTTCCTTTACTTGTGCTGCACCAAGTGATGCAAATGATGAGATCTGTAGCCTGAGATTTAGCACAGACTCTTTAGTTTAATGTTACAGTAGAGCCATGGTAATCTAGCTAAATGCAGCTGAATCCTGACTCTATTATTATTAATTGCAAGGTAGGGGAATATTATCAAACATTTGTAGACATCTTTTTTTCATCGCTAAACTAGTTATACTAATAGTACAACTGACTTTACAGAAGATAAACCTGAAAATAAATTATTATTTTCAATAAGACTTGCAATAAAATATACTTGCTATCTGTTAATCCATCTTGTTCTAATCCATGCAAAGCACTTAGCATCTATCTAAAATCTGCTAGTGCTCAGTGAGTGAGACAATGACTTTTGCTTATTAATTATTGTGTGATAATCTAATAATCCTTTATAATTATTCATGTAGGGAAAACGTCCCAAAGATAATCATTAAATTCTTGGTGTGAAGTTGAATGTTTACAAAGTTGATCTCATAATTCTTTGATTCATTCATTTATTGCTAGAGTAAATGCTCTGGCTTCATTCTGTTTTCTTCTAGTGTATGTAGAAAATGTATTGCAAAATACTGTTCTATGCTTGTGAAGTACGGTAATGAATGTAAAATTGGTCCAGAATATATTATTCATATTTTTAGAATGTTACGCAAAATTTAATGGTATACCTGGTATGATTAGTTTGGATTGAGGATGCATATTTTGGTTGTTAGTTGGGTGGTTGGATTTTAATTTTCCTGTAATGTAAGACAACTAACTTTATACTTACATGTTTGAGTACATCTATAAAACCCATATGTAAAAAAAACTCATATGTGAAAATCTTTTACTATGTGGATAGTTTTAGTCATATGAAAACTCACTATTTAAACTTATAAATGAGATTAGAACAAAATTTTACAGTTTAAATTAAAACTATGCTTATAGATGTGTATGTATGATGGCCTAAACCATACTTATTTTGATAGTCTTAATGGCATATGCTATATCTTTAAAGTAGACATTAATGCATCATTTCTGTTCATGGAATCCAGAAAATAATCTACTCTAACTCCAGGTTAAAAGAACAATTCTATTAATTTTTACATCATCAATGTAAGTTTTACTTTTTAAAATTGTTTCTTCAGTCACTAGCACATGGAATGAGTTAATATCTATGAATGTCTGTGGTACAGCTATAGAAACGTAAAGGTTACTAAATTAATTTTAGTCTTTCTCTTTCTCATATATATTTTAGTTCTAATGCCTTCCATTTTACACAATGTCTAACAAATAATACTGGATGATAATTAAATGTACTGAATTAACGATTTTCACATTCTCTAGTTACCACAACACTCTTGAAAAAAGAGCTTCATTACTTCATTTTAATTTCTGGCCATTTACTTCTGAAAATCTTTCAATCTGATTTTCTCTGCCATTACTAAAAATTAAAATGCTCCATCAGAAAACTCTGATGAAATTTGTCAAATCTAATAACTTTTTCTGAGTCTTTATATTCCTTATGCTCTTTTTTTATGTTTGAACTGTAACTCTTTCTTTCTACTTTTTTCTGTTCAATGTTTATATAAATGTCATTTCTTATTTGTCAACTTGTACTCCTGACCATACCTAAGCATGTATCTGTGACTCCTCTTTTTTTTCCCCCTTAAAGTAGTTCAAACATTCCCTATAGCTTTGTCTATAATCATGAATTCTAAGAAGAAAAGGGATCCAGGTCTGCACTCTGGACACTGACACCTTTTATAGCTTCTTGATCACATAACTCTCTGGCAAATTTATTTTACCTGCAGGCTCTGCTGGCATCAGAATCCCAGTGTACATGAAACTCTGAGCCCTTCTTGTTTCTCTTGTTGATTTTCTGCTTTCTTTCAATAGTATCATCTTACTTTCTTTATCCATACCTTGTGGTCAACAACCATTCTCTTTCTTTTACTCAAGTAGTGAACACATTCTAGTGTTCTTTTCTGATGTCCCTGACACCCATTCTTTTCCGTAACTCTTTCTTCCAAGAGGCTCAGTCCATAACTACGTCATGTGTGGGCTATTATAATAAATAGGTACTTCCCTTACTCTCATTTCTAATCCCAACATTCTCTGTACTGCATTGTACTGTACATGTCCTTACTATTAAGTTCTCTGTTAAATTGGAAGGGTTTTAGGGATACTTGGTCTCATATGAAGGTAATTTATAATCTTATAATAATTTCATTTCCTTGTAAGAAGTTTATTTTAAGCACAGAATGAGTAGGACAGTCTGATCAATATAATTTGAGAAAATCAAAAAAGTCCTAATGTAATTAATCATTCTTAGAAAAATAAGTAGCGTATGAGAAGTAAAGGATAAAAGATGCTGTAACAAAGATGATAACAGGTAGAAAAATCAAAGAGCTACACAAAAGTATGGCATTAGTGGAAAAACATCTTTCAATATGGTTACAGTAGGTTGAGAATGAACTTTGTATACCATATGAGGAAATTACAAATTCTTTCTGCATCTGTGGGAGAAACAATGGAAGTGTTTCAAGCAGGGCCTTAACATGACCACTAATTTATGTTTTGCAGTGTTGCCTCTCCCAGAATTATAGGTGATTTGAAGGAGGCCAGGGCTGAGTCCATGCCTAAAAGGATAGTGGCTATAATATGAACCAGCTTGAGCATTCATTGGCTCCTCTACAACAATGATTCTCCCTGCCCCTGAATCTTTCAACTTCCAATTTGCCTATGGCCTAATGCCCAGTTTTCATATTCTAGCTACTCCATAAATGGCCCCAGTGTCTTCCCAAGCTTATTCTGCACAAATCCACAAACATACAGCCAAAATTTCAGCCTCACCAGATCATTTTCTGCTCCTGGGAAAAGGATCAGAGCTTCCCTCAGCCTCATAGCCATAGTCAAGTCATTCTATAGCCTAGACCATGGGTAAGCAAACTCCCGCCCGCAGGCTCTGGTTGGCTCTGTGCCTGCTTTTGTAAATAAAGTGCTATTGGAGTGCAGCCATGCCCATTTGTGTCCTCACTGACTGTGGCCACTTTCCCACTCCACTGGTGAGCTGCATCCTGCGACACAGACCTGTGACCTGCCCGCTGAAATACTATTTACTATCTGCGCCTTTACAGAAAGGGCTTTAAGCTGTTCTTAAAGACATTCTCTCCCTTTTCCAACAATAATGTAAAGCAGGAAAACTTTTCAAAGCTTATCTGAAACTTATTTCTGCCCCAAGAAGACTTAATTTTAATCATTCCAGTCCAAAGTTTTCTGTGTCTTCTATCCACCTAAATTGACTCTCAGTGGTGTCATGGAACTTCTGTCTACTGCCTTGCCTTATGTTGATTTTCCTATGTCTTCCATTTAGGATGTGAGCTTAAAACTAGGATTCTTTCCTATTTACCCTTGTCTGGTTTTCAGTCTGTCCATTTAAATATCTATGTATGTGAATATAATATAATATACAATAGATTATTTTGTAATTATAAGTATGCATACACTGTATTATGTGTGTAAACCTAGGCTTTTGAGTCCTTACTTTGTTCCAGTTACCATGCCACATGCTTTTCATACAGAATTTTGTTTAATACTCACAACTACCAACTGAAAGAAGTATACATATAATCATCAATTTATGGACAAGGAATGAAGGCTTAGAAAAGTTCAGAGGTTCTATGAGTTTAAGTGCTACTAGTCAGGTTAAATTTATATCCAAGTGAACTGTGTTCAAAATCCAGCCTCTTACCAAATGATTTTATTGGCCTATCATATAGCATAGTTCATATTTCCTTTATAGATTTCAGGGTGAGGGAAAGAAAGTTTAAAAAATCAAATGAAGATGTTTTAGTTTTAGGTTTAAAAATACCACACAACAGGTTCATTGTTTAGATAACAATGATCTCTGTGAAAATAATTTAAAACAATGATTTCTCATTATCAAAGTAAAAAATAAATCAACACATTTGTTGATTTGCCTTGTACTAAACCCATGTAAACCAGTACTTTATTGACATCCCTTGAACAAGAGTTAATTTTGGCCAGGAATATAGTTCAGCTGCATAAGCGCCTATCTGGCAAGTGCGAGGTCATGAGTTTGATCCCAGGTACCAAAAAAAAAAAAAAAAAAGAGTTAATTTTGGTCTTAGCAACCAGAAACAGCATTTCTTGTCTTCACTACATTCCCTCAGTTGAGTTTTACCTTCCTCATATTATAGTTAAAAGGAAAAAGACTGTGGTTAAGTCAAAAATAGAAAATCAACTCGATCTACCATTTATAGATTGAGTTCCTTTGTGCAACTGTTTTAACTTTCTTTAGATTTATATTCTTCATCTATAGAAAAAATACCAAATTAAAACTGAACTGTTAGAATTGTTTTGACTTTTAAAGAAAGAAAGGATAAATTGCCTAGTTGTGCTCAGTACATACTAACATGTCAATAGTGCGCTGAAAATCTTTAAAGAACAGCACAGATGTTTAACTATTAAGAAGATAGCACAAAACCCAATTCGGTAACCTTTATAACCTTGCAGAAATATATGGGCCACAGAAGCAGAAGCATACCTAAGTGATAAAAACCAAATCAAGTCCCCTTTAATAAAGTAGGCAAATACCTGGGAATGCTTTTATCTTAGCTGCATAGCTATCTATAGAGCTCATTGTATTTCTTCTCTTTTCACCTTAAAAGTATAAATTTTCATACTACTGGCGTTACAGAAATCTCCAATTTAAACTACACTTTTCATCTACTGTAGAACTTCATAAAGCTTAGAAAAATTAATCATATATGAATAGGATAATTTATTCTTTACAAAAATGCTAAGTATATTACCTACCAATGAACAGACAATAACATTTATGACAACATAAAAATACAAATGTATAGTGTAAGGTTCCTTTACTATTTATTTAAATCTGGACCAGATGCCTCATTATTTGCTTTTGACACAATAATCCTTCTCCTATACCATGTTTCTGACATATACAAAACCTCCAAGTCAAAATTTGCCTTGCTCTGCATCACTCATATTTTATTTTATTTTACTTTATTTTATTTTATTTTATTTTATTTTATTTTATGTGAATATTTAAGGAACTATTTGATTGAACCTTGATTTTTGCTGCATAAAGGGTCTAAGAAAATTCATAGCAGTATGTATGAATTACTACTTTTTTCTGTTATAAATTAAAAATTGAATGAAGTTTAATTTCTAATTAAAAATTTAGAAATTTATTATTTGATAATTTCTACATATTTTGGTAGCAACAAATTTTCCAAAATAAAATCATATGCACGTTCTACGAACTTTCTTCAAAAGGCTAGCTTGATTGTTTTAGGAGACCTGAATTCCTGATTCTTAAAGACTTAGTCCATAAATCTCTGGTATTTTTATTTTGATAATGGGAACAGTGTAATTTACTCTATAGCATTTCTACTTTTTAGTCACTGCTGGTCCAGGAAGTGTATTCCTTTCTATTGTCATTCACTTCTGATTCTAGCATGTGGGTGTGCTAAAAGCTTAAATATCTGAGCAATACCCAGCAGTCTGTCAGTCCCGAAGTCATTTCCTAAGCCCCTTCTAAATTCTTTTCCTTGTTTTGGTTTTTTTTTGTGATTTTATAGGATCTCTGTTCTTTTTAAATATCACCTCCCACATATTTTATTTCACTAAAGTGGGATAAAAGGCTGAAATATTTGTTTAAAGCTGTGAGAATAATGGAATGTATACATTACTGGCTGCAGTGTAGTTTTTTACCTCTGTATTTTCTCATAGACACTTTCTATTGCTTTGTTTATATGGACACAGCTAAACTCTAGAAGCACGCCTTTAATTCCAACAAGCGTATCTCTTTGTTGGATTAAAGACAAGTTTTGAAGACATCTCTTTCCTTGCTATCCTCCAACATTTTATTATGGACCATAAGCAATTCCTGAACCTTCAAGTTGAGCTACTTCTTTCCTGGTCTCTGGGACCCCACCTGAGACATAACATTGGGAATTTGAACAGAGAGAACACTTTACTCTTTATAAAGAAAATAGAAGCTCTTCTCAGTGGAAACTGCTGCTTGCTAGCCAATCTGGTTAGCATCAAACTATCCATGACGATGTCATACCTCCCCAGACAAGAGAGCAGCATAGCCATATGAGGAGTGACAAATGAGAGCATTAATAACCAAGAATATCTCTGTATAAATAACCAGCTCCATAGTTTTCCTGGACAGCCAATGCATGTTAAATGTGGTGCAATGTCTTTAAATAGTCTCTCCAACTGATTTTCTCAGGTTTATTATGGTATACAACAGAAAAATAATTCTTCAGTTGGTTTACAAAAATTCATTGGTGAGCCTGGCAACTAGCCACAGTATTAGAGCAAGTACCTGATTTATACTGTCAGGCTCATTTATTTAAAACACAGTAATGTTTGAGTTCATTTTGTGATGTTGTATGATTTGAGAGTCCTGATAAACTTGCAGAATCCTACTTGAGGTCATTGGACCTTTTACATTAACAGTTGTCAATGCAATGTTCACATAATATTTGAAATATTTTTATTCTAGCCATATTCCATCATCGTGTATAATGTTACAATATTTTTCTTTACATTTACACCTTAGTTTTTCACTATTAGTCAATAGTTTCAATATTAGTAGATAAGATGTTATAGCATGATAATTAAAAGACATATGCCTATCTTTGCTCTCTGCTTTAGTTATAGCATCATTGGTGGAAATTCTCAGTTCACCATCAACCCGTCCACAGGACAGATCATCACAAGTGCATTACTAGACAGAGAAACAAAAGATAATTATACTTTGATAGTGGTCTCCAGTGACGCTGGGTCTCCTGAGTCTCTTTCCAGTTCCACCAGTGTGCTTGTAACTGTGACTGATGTCAATGACAACCCACCAAGATTTCAACATCATCCATATGTCACACATATCCCATCGCCTACTCTCCCAGGTAATCAAATTAACTATGCAACCATGTGAGTACATGCAAAATATAGATCAGATATTTCCTTGGATATAATGATGTTATTTATGTATATTTCACATATGTATTTCTGATATATATTTCTTCACAAAGAGATACTTAGTGTTATATAAGCTTATATTGCAAATCCCATAAAATTCAGGTTGTTTTGCATTATAAAACTGAAGAAAGTTTGAAGCTTGTAAATTAACTCTTTTTTTCCTAGACCTATTATGTACAGGAGTTTATTATTACTACATCTTTTTTATTATTAATTGTGAATATTGCTTGAACATTATAAATAACTAAAATAGATGTTACTTCATTTTTAAGGATGCTTATTTCCTAAATTATATTTTGTAAGTTTCCTGAGAGGAGCTTTGTTTCTATTTTTCATGTCATATTCCCAGCATCTGAAACATTCTGTAAGAGGTAGTAGGCATTCAAATATAATTGTTGGTGAAAAATAAACATCTCATTCAATTCTTTGTAGACATATATTTTATAAAATATTTAAAGAATAAATAATTATAAATAATATTTATGTTTTATTCCAGTTTTTCTGGGTACAACTTTTTTCTATTAGTAAATTTAATGCACAATTTACAAACTGCTTTCATATTGACGATATGCAGTTACCATCCTGCGCCTTTTTCAAATTCGGTTGATATCATTTGTTTATTTGTAAAATATGTCTGTCTTATGCATGTTGTCAAATGTCTGAGTTATGGCACAATCTGACATTTGTAATTTTTAGATGAATTTTCAAACAGGAAAATACACATAGTTTGTGATTAACTTAGTGTTTTTCATTTACAAATATTTTTAATTAGGAAAAATATAAATGGATTCAGTATTCCTCCTGTTAGTAATTTTTGATCTTTTATCAACTTGAGAATAGCTAATTGATACCAATTGAAAGGATAAAATCCATAATTGTACATGCCAAATTTCTATCCAAAGAAATGCAAATATCAAAATAAAAAATCCCTGATGAAAGTCTTTAGCTGAAATTGATCTTTCAGACCTGATTGTAATGACAAGCAGTGTGTGGTGGTGCACTACAGCATCTCCTCTGCAAAATGAGGTACACTTAAGCATCTTTTCCTCATTAGACTTTTTATAACTATGAAATTTACATCATTTTTTAAATAAAAGACTTCACTTTTGTCACGCACTCTTCTTTAGGGATGTTTGGAAGTGTTTCTGAATGAGAATGTTAAAAAAAATGTCCATATGGAATCTTTTCTACATATTTAGACTACAATCTGTTACACTGGCACTCATTCAAAGCACTAACTTTTGGAATCCCAATTGGGTCCATCCTTCCCTCAGTTCTTATTTCTACTACTTTATAGTTATTTTAATTTACTTATGCACATATATACGTATTTATGCTCACACATACTTTCTCTCTATGTAGCCATAGGTCACAGGTAAAAGACTTTCACTATCAAACCCTGTTTACTATGACACATTAATTTTTAGAAACATCATTTTTGTTGACATGATTGGTTATATACTAATTCAAAGGTATTTTAAATCATAATAGGGCAATGATCTGTTTTTCTCTGGCAGACGCACAGCTCTTTACAAAACTTGTAAGTTATCATGCTTTATTGGAATGTGTTACGTACAGATTTTTCTCTTGGGAGCTATGATTCTGAATGATAAGCCAGTTCCCTTCCTTGTGCTTTTCTCAAAGGCATACTAAAAAATATTAAATCTAGTAGACTGTATGGGTTTTAATGAGCCAATAAAACATTGATCTGTGAAGACTATCATTAAACATATTGACTGGGGAACTTCAGAGAAAATGTAGAAGATATTGTTCTCTTTGGTAAACATAAGAAAAAAAGTCATATCAAGCAGCAATATAGATTTTTTTATACATTAACCTACTACCAATATTTTGTTTGGTTTCTATGTGATTATAACTGTAAATTCCCTCTTTTTATAGGTTCCTTTGTTTTTGCAGTCACAGTTACAGATGCTGATATTGGACCCAATTCTGAGCTGCATTATTCTCTTTCGGGTAGAAACTCTGAAAAATTTCACATTGATCCAGTGAGGGGAGCAATCATGGCAGCTGGGCCACTTAATGGAGCTTCAGAAGTGACATTTTCTGTCCATGTGAAAGATGGTGGCTCATTTCCAAAGACAGATTCTACAACAGTAACTGTGAGATTTGTGAACAAGGCAGATTTTCCTAAAGTCAGAGCCAAAGAACAAACATTCATGTTTCCTGAAAACCAACCACCAGGAACTCTTGTCACCACCATTACAGGATCCTCTTTGAGAGGAGAAACTTTGTCCTATTATATTGCAAGTGGGAATCTTGGCAATACTTTCCAAATTGATCAATTGACAGGACAAGTATCGATTAGCCGACCTTTGGACTTTGAAAAGATACAAAAGTATGTTGTATGGATAGAGGCCAGGGATGGAGGCTTCCCTCCTTTCTCTTCTTATGAGAAACTTGACATAACAGTATTAGATGTCAATGACAATTCCCCGATTTTTAAAGAAGATCCATTTGTATCAGAAATATTAGAAAACCTTTCTCCTCGAAAAATACTTACTGTTTCTGCAATGGACAAGGACAGTGGGCCAAATGGACAACTGGATTATGAAATTGTTAATGGCAACAGAGAAAATAGTTTCAGTATCAACCATGCCACTGGTGAAATTAGAAGCATTCGACCATTAGACAGAGAAAAAGTATCTCATTATATGCTAACCATAAAATCTTCAGACAAAGGGTCCCCTTCTCAAAGTACCTCTGTAAAAGTCATTATTAACATTTTAGATGAAAATGATAATGCCCCTAGATTTTCTCAAATATTTAGTGCCCATGTTCCTGAAAACTCCCCTTTAGGATACATTGTTACACGTGTCACTACTTCTGATGAAGACATTGGTGCAAATGCAATTAGCAGATATTCTATAATGGATACAAGTCTTCCATTTACAATTAACCCCAGCACAGGGGATATCATCATTAGTAGACCTGTAAATAGGGAAGATACAGACCGTTACAGAATTCGAGTTTCTGCACATGATTCTGGATGGACTGTAAGTACAGATGTCACCATATTTGTGACAGATATCAATGACAATGCCCCACGATTTAGCAGACCCTCCTATTATTTAGACTGCCCTGAGCTTTCTGAGACTGGCTCCAAAGTGACTCAGGTATATGCCACAGATCCTGATGAGGGATCCAATGGACAAATATTTTATTTTATAAAATCTCAGTCAGAATATTTCAGGATTAATGCCACAACTGGAGAGATTTTCAATAAACAGGTCTTAAAATACCAGAATGTCAGCGGCTTCAGCAATGTGAACATTAACAGACATAGTTTCATCGTGACATCTTCAGACCGAGGTAATCCTTCTTTACTTAGTGAGACGACTGTTACTATCAACATAGTCGACAGTAATGACAATGCACCTCAGTTTCTTAGTGATAAATATTTCACGCCAGTCACCAAAAATGTTAAAGTTGGTACAAAGTTAATCAAAGTGACTGCAGTAGATGATAAAGACTTTGGACTGAATTCTGAAGTGCAATATTTCATTTCTAATGGAAATTATTTAGGGAAATTTAAGTTGGACAATGATACCGGATGGATTTCTGTAGCATCTTCCTTGATTTCTGACTTGAATCAGAACTTTCTGATCACAGTCACAGCGAAGGATAAAGGAAACCCTCCACTTTCTTCCCAAGCAACTGTTCAAATAACTGTCACTGAGGAAAACTACCACACACCTGAATTTTCTCAAAGCCACATGAGTGCAACCATTCCCGAGAGCCACAGTATTGGGGCCATTGTCAGAACTGTTTCTGCCAGAGATCGAGATGCAGCTATGAATGGCTTAATTAGGTACAGCATTTCTGCAGGAAATGAAGAAGGCATTTTTGCAATCAATTCTTCCACAGGTGTATTAGTGTTAGCCAAAGCTCTTGATTATGAGCTATGCCAGAAGCATGAAATGACTATTAGCGCAACAGATGGAGGATGGGTTGCAAGAACTGGTTACTGCAGTGTGACTATAAATGTGATTGATGTGAATGACAATTCTCCAGCATTTGTTCCTGATGAATATTTCCCTACTGTTTTGGAAAATGCTCCAAGTGGTACAACAGTTATCCACCTAAATGCAACAGATGTTGACTCTGGGACCAATGCTGTGATTGCATATACTGTTCAGTCATCAGACAGTGACCTCTTTGTCATTGACCCCAACACAGGAGTCATCACCACCCAAGGCTTCTTAGACTTTGAAACCAAGCAGAGCTACCATCTTACTGTGAAAGCCTTCAATGTGCCTGATGAAGAAAGGTGTAGCTTTGCCACTATTAATATACAATTAAAAGGGACAAATGAATATGTGCCTCGTTTTGTTTCCAAACTTTACTATTTTGAAATCTCAGAAGCAGCTCCTAAAGGTACCATAGTTGGAGAAGTGTTTGCTAGTGACCGTGATATGGGCACTGATGGGGAGGTACACTATTTAATTTTTGGTAGTAGTCGAAAGAAAGGTTTCCAGATCAATAAGAGGACTGGACAAATTTATGTTTCTGGACTTCTTGATAGAGAAAAAGAAGAAAGGGTATCTTTGAAGGTATTGGCCAAGAATTCTGGCAGCATTAGGGGTGCCGATATAGATGAGGTCACTGTAAACATCACTGTACTTGATGCCAATGACCCACCCGTTTTTAGTCTAAACATCTATACTGTTCAGATCAGCGAAGGGGTCCCAGTAGGAACTCATGTGACCTTTGTCAGTGCCTTTGACTCAGATTCCATCCCCAGCTGGAGCAGGTTTTCTTATTTTATCGGATCAGGAAATGAAAATGGTGCCTTTTCCATTAATCCGCAGACAGGACAAATCACCGTTACTGCTGAATTAGATCGAGAAACGCTACCTATCTACAATCTCACGGTTTTGGCTGTTGACTCAGGAACCCCCTCTGCAACAGGAAGTGCCTCCTTGTTAGTCACCCTGGAAGATATAAATGATAATGGACCCATGTTGACCATCAGTGAAGGAGAAGTTATGGAAAACAAACGCCCAGGAACTCTGGTAATGACCCTTCAGTCCACTGATCCCGATCTTCCTCCTAATCAAGGCCCCTTTACCTATTACTTGCTAAGCACAGGTCCTGCCACCAATTATTTCAGTCTCAACACTGCTGGAGTTCTGAGCACAACCAGAGAGATTGACAGAGAGCAGATTTCAGATTTCTATCTGTCTGTCGTTAC
>RJWT010038364.1:0-12884 GCA_004365215.1 Cuniculus paca
GAATCAATTTCAGTGTCCATCAGTGGATGAGTAAGTAAAGTATGGTATGTACCCACAAAGAATATTATTCAGACCTAAAAAGAAAGTGCTGTGATTTACAATAATATGAATGAACCCAAATAAGCCAAACACAGAAGACAAATACCACATGAATATGTGGAATTTAAAAAACTTGAATTGATAGAGTAGAATGATGGTTACTAGAGGCTGGGTAAGAGGTTTGAGGAGATGCTGTACAGGTGATACAAAATTTCTGTTAGATAAGATGAGTAAGTTCAATTATTTTAGAATAAGATATTTAATAATGTATTATATTCTTGAAAACTGTAAGAGTAGATTTTGTGTCCTCATCACAGGAAATAAATATGAATTAACACCTATATTAAGTAGCTTAATCTAGTCATCACAAAATGTATACATATTTCAAACCATATACACAATATGTGTTCATCTATGTATCTATATATAGATATAGATATGCTTTTCTGCAATTTATTTATTTTAATCCACAACTAAATTGCAGAAAATCATTGATACACTGATGACAGGTTTTTTATCAAAGGACATAGTTAACTGGATCTTTACTTGAAAACTCTCTTTAACATAGACCTAGAAAATGATTTGTTAGTGCAAAGATGATATGAGAGTAGAAGCAAGTGTTTGAGGTCACAAATGAGTGATCTGTTTACTATTTATAACTAATTTCCATACATGTATATTTTTCAGCACTTATGAATAAAGTTCTGGTGGACATTATGGACCGATTTGAAAAAGAATGTGTTGACATGCCTGTACTTCAAGGGAATGCAAAGTAAATTGAGAAAGCATATATGTAGACAAAGATAAAACATTATGTATAATACATATGTAAAATCAAAGTTATGATAGATGCTAGTAAATAAATTTCATGTAAATAATACAAATAACAGAAAAGTTCAATCACAGCTGACTTGTGAAAAAGCTGACATTTTATAGTCAACTCAGAGAAGGCATGTGCCTTTCGGAGTAAAAATAGCTTCCTGAAAACGAGAACTGCAAGCCAACGTCCTTAAAACACTATTTTGGCATGTGAATGATAACAATGTCAGCTGCAGTTTCTCTGAATAAGAGGGTTATATATGAGGCATATAGGGGCAATTGAATGATGGCAAAAATAATCCTTTCACTGACAAGTCATGGAGTCCATACTTGGCCGGAAGCACAAATGTCAATGTAATTCTTATGTGGAACAAGCACAACTCAGGGGATGTTATCATAAAACAACTTTGTATTAGTTTCCTCTCTCCACTTAAATTTGTCTCTAGGGTACTTCTTTCTCTGTCCCTGGCAGTGTCCATGACATTTCTCCCTACTCAAATAATAAAACATTCTACAATTGAGTTAAATCACACAAAACGACTGTTCTGTAATTAGCATGATTAATGCCAAGTAATCTTTAAACTTCAAAATCCTCTGAAAAGTTCTAATATTCCTGTTTTGATTGTCTCTGAACCATAGTTGAAGCTTAACATGTCAACATTTTTTTATCAATGTAGTAAATTAAGACAATAAACAATAGGATTTTTGATTAAATTAGTCAACTTCTAAACCCCAGCCTTCTAGTCTTTTGGAGGAAGATTAATGAAAATACCTATGTGTAGCACTTAGGACTTGACATGTCACATGGCAGCTGCTATTATTTATTCTGCGTAGAATCATTTGGTTTGGAAATAAGAAAATACATATTTATGTATACTCTCTTAAAATGTACCATTTTTATAATTATCACTGTACCCTAAGATTTCAAAAGTGACTACTGAAATGTGTATTCCCTCTTGTACAAGTTTAGATACTTTTAGGGTTTTATTCACTCTGTTAGTATATACTTTACCTCTTCCTTTTCTAACTTCTGGCTTTATCTGAAGAGGAAAAAAACCAGGGGTTTATTAACATACTCTGATGTACATGTCCTTTCCTAACATTGCTTTTTACAGGAAAAATATCTTTTGGTGATAGAAACAGAGTGGTGTGAATAGGGCAACAGTAAATCTGTCCCAAAGCCACTTTCCAACTGTAAATCATCATTATAGGGGACTGACTTTCTGCTTATGGTGATACTTTACCCAGCTAAGTGACCGAAAGGATTGGAAGTGATTTCTATAATATCAGCCTCTTTGGCGTGATTCATTTCGGCTTTCATCTCAGCAAGTGGAAGGTTAGTTTCTGCTTCTGAGAATCTAGATGGCAGTCCCGCCACAATTAAATCTCCAGACATTACTGTATCTCCCACATTGTCAGGTTTTTCTCAATATAAAATATTTTCTTGAATATAATAAATGTCGCATTCCACTCTATTCTGCATGAAAGAGTCGCTGTCAACAATTCTATTAATTTTATTATCCTCTTAAGAGACTTCCTCTTTTTGTTTAAAGGTATATTCAGTTTTTCTGTTTTAAAGGTTTTTATTTAGCCTTTAAGAATATGTTTTGACTCTGATTATAAAAATTTGATAGACTCAGATACATCGTAGGTATGATATTTTAACATCTAGTTTCAAGTTTTAAAACTATATAATGCAGGAATATTTTCTTGAAATGTAGCTTTGTTTTCTTCCTTGGGAACTCATTTTCCAGTATACTCTACTTTTTTTCTCCTTGTAAATGTTTCGTTGTGTGTGTGTGTGTTAAAAAGCATTTTTATCTCATGTTTTTAATTTAAAATTTTTTTCCTTTCATTTTCTACTTTCTTAAAACATTAACTGCTGTGTTTGCTAACGCATGTGTTGTTTCTGATTTAATTTGATTTCTGATTTACTTTTCACTTCTAATTGTTTCCTGAATTGTGGCTTCTAATTTTGGAACTTTCTAATCATGGTTTATGTTATTTTTGATAGTCTTTGATCATTTTCTTAATGCCTTTAACTTGTTTTGAAATGCTAGTAGGTTGTAGTTTGATCTGTTTTGTGGGAGTGTCTTTTTTAGAATGCCTGCAACATTTGTAGGAATATTCCTTTGATTCTTATTTTTTTAATCTTATAACTTAGAACATAATTTAACTTTTTTCTCTTTGTGTAGTTTAACATCATGTGAGATTAAATTTTACTGTACTTTTGGAAGAGGTGTGGTAGAAGAAAGTCTCTTTTTGCTTTTCATTTAGTTTTGAAAAATATTTCATATATCTACTGAGATTCTTAACTATTCTCCAGAACTCTCTCCCCACCAACTTTTATCTGAAATTTTTCTGTTTTCAAAACAAGTTATGTATATTTGAGGCTTGTATCATGCTTTTATTGGATACCTACAGATAGTAAAATAATTACTGTAATAAAACAGATAAATATGTCTATATCAGAGCAGCAAAATCTATTTATTTAACAAAAATACCTCATATAATATGATTTCATTAACTTTAGTCCTCATCATGTACATTAGCCTGAATCCTGCTCAAATTTTAGTTGCAAGGATGCACTGAATAGGGATTTGTCTGTCATCTTCATGATGCAATGCTGTCGCTTGGACTAGCCTACTTTTGAGTAGGGGATAGCTCCTCCCAGAACTGCTATTCTCTAGTTGTCCCACCAAATATCTGGTGAATACCTATCCAGTTATTTTGGGCTTTTGTTTTCAGGTTTACTAAATATCTGTCTTCCTTCTGCTTTCTTCTTCACTGACAGTGACTCTAGGAGGACCAGGTGGTGTTTGATATTTTGTCTCTACCTGCTAGTTTTTGAGGATGGCTGGAGACATCTCCCCAGGTTTAATCACACGTGTAGTCCATGGGTTTTTGTTTATACTATCTAGTTCCTCAGTTTATTTTGCTGTGGAGAGTTACAGAAATTCAAAACCTATGCCACACTACCATTACTATTATTATTGTTATTACTATTTTGTTGACTTCCCAAAATTCTTGTTTTATTAGTACATGTTTGCAATACATGAAGTTTACATTCATCTTAACTGAGTAGGTATGTGCATATAAGTTATTTTGATTATTATTTTTTTTCGTCTTTTTTGAGACAGGGTTTTGCTATGCAGTCCAGCTGACCTTGGGCTCACTTTGTAGCCCAGGCTGGTCTCGGACTTGCGACGATCCTCCTGCCTTGGCCTCCTGAGTGCTGGGATTACAGTAGTGCACCACCACGCCCGGCTCTATTTTGATTATTTTTATTCACCTTTCCATCCCCACCCACATCTCTCCCTCTGTCTCTGGGTCTTTCTGCATTTTCATTTTTATTGTTAATATTATTATTTTTAATTTATATTTAAGAAATATGTTTATGTTTATTGTGGATATTTTGCATGTGAATTTAATGTATCTTAATGTAAAATTTACTAATGTAAACGATATATCTTTTTTTTTCTTTTTTGGTACCGCGATCAAACTCACAACCTTGTGCTTGTCAGGCAGCTGCCTGGGCCGCTGAGCTAAATCCCTGGCCCCAAAACGATATATCTTATTGTAAAATTTGAGCAGAAGTAGTATTGTAGACAATGAGATTTATCCAAGGCATGATTATTGCTAATTAAAATTTACTAGAATTTTTTAATACAGATATAAACGTACACAAACACCCATAAAACATGTTCAACAGTTTATACATTCTAAATGATATTTTCAAAATAATGTAACTGCAATCAAAAATTTAAAACCCATATATTTTCGTTCTTAATCTCAAAAATACCCAAAATCATTCAGGTACCATTCTTTTTAAAGTTCTCACAATGCATTTAGAGCTGGAGAAGTTTTTATTTCATGCTGAGCAATTTAAAGGAACTACCTGCATATTTAATGGACCCTTTTTTGCATTAGACACATACATACAGTATGTTATGGGTGTCATTTTGAATGACATCATGTATTTGTAAAAATAAAAAAATCAATGGATTGTTTGAATAATCTTAAAATATTGTCACTGAGAATAAATGAACAAACATTACCTGACTTGCCTTTTTCTTTGAATTTTGAGCCTAGTACATTTACAGATACAGCTCCCATTTGACACTCTAGTTTTTCAGGAAAGCCATCGTCAACTCGTATTAGTTACAGTAGGCCTGTAATGAATGCGTATCTGAGACAATTGCCTTATTTTCAAATGGCAGAGCAGTTGTAAATGGGTTCTGATGATCCCTTCTAGTGAATATTATCTTGTAGCTGTGCCTGTAGAAAAAAAAAAAAAGGAAATTAGAGTTTGATAGTCCTTTTTATCCTAACATATCTAAAAGTGGATAACGTAACATTGTAAATCAAATAGTTTTCCTTGCTTTGCTCAGATAATGTTATCCATAGGTTTTGTGTGATTTGTCCCAGTCTAAGAAATTCCTTTTTAAAAGAAATGTTCCACTTTACTGTTGTGTTATCTGTAATATGTTGTCACATTTACATATTAAAGACAGCATACACTTATGATTAACGTACTTATGCTAGATGTTTCTTGTTAGATGACAATAACTGGTAATTCCCATTTCTTTTATAGGAAAAATGACAGATCTACTTAGAGAAGTTTCAGTCATTTTATACACTATTTTATTTAAATTGAAATGAGTAAAAAAGCAAAGAAACAAAATATGCTAACTATGCATTTTTGTATTGCCATTAATTGAAGTATTCCATAGTCTCATCAATGAATTCATAACCCTTTCTTTTGTATCTTAACAAGACAATTTTGATGGCTAGCCAATTTCAGAAGATAATTTATAAACTGGATTTTTTCCTTTTTTCTCAAAGGTTTATTTCTTAGGTCCTAGGGTATCTCAAGGTTTAGCTAATTATAGATAGAATCATTTTCTGAAGTGGGCCCAGGGTATAAGAAAGCTTTGGTATCACAAGGTTCTTAGTTCAATTCAGGCTTAAAACCTCTGCAAGTGATCTGGAACAAATTACCTACCTTCCCAGTTCTCAAGTGTCCCATGTATAAAATAAGCACAAAAATAACATGCAATAATGTATCAGTTCACAAATGCTTCTCTTCCTGAACACTTCAAATTTTGCTTCTTTTTGTGAACTCTGTATTGGGTGACAAAGAGGACCATGCCATCTTCCCACTCTGACATGTATTCGTGGCTTTCTTCTAGTTGAGCTTGCAGTCACAGACAGACCTGTGCACACTGTCTGTGAAGCTTCGTTGTGTGCTTTTTAACACATACAGTACTGTACAGTATTATTCAGTTCAGTGTAGATCCAAAGAAACTGCAGAACAAGCCTGGTGGTAAAAAGAAAGTACAGAGTGACCATGAAGGTGACAGAAAAGTGCAAAGCAATAATACAAGTAACAAGAAAGTGCAGAGCAAGATTAGTAAGACGGTCCTGAAAAAAATAACCATCGAATTGAAGAAGGAAATGGTAGAAAAGCATGAGCATGATATTCGTGTTTCTAATGTGGCCTTGGGGTACAGGATGATGAAGTCAAAATCTCAACTGTTTTGAAGAGTAAAGATGCCATGAATGGAGCTGATACGGCAAAAGGAGTAACCATGTCAACCAAGCAGGGGACAGAAGTGCTGAAAGAGACGGAAAAACTTTTGTTAGTGTGGTTGAATGAGAAACAGCTGGCAGGTGATTGTGTTAGTGAAACTCTGCTCTGAGAAAGTCAGGAAATTGCAGTGATTTGCTTCAAGAAAACTCTTCTCAGGTGTAACGAATGATGAATTTAAATCCAGTAGAGGGTGGTTTGATAAATTCCACAAGAGAAGTGGCATCTATACTGTGATAAGATATGGTGAGGCTTCTAGTTCTGAGAAAGTCACTGCAGAAGCCTACAAGAAAGAATTCATGAAAGTGGAAAGATACGCTGCTCAACAAGAGCCCCAAGTGATGAAACAGGGCTCTTCTTGAAGAAGATGCTGAACAGAACCCATATCACACAGGAGGAAAAGGCACTGCTGGGGCACAAGCCCATGAAGGACAGAGTGATCTTTTGGTGTGTAGAAACTAAAGTGCTAATCTGAAAATTAAGCCACTACTGGTCTACCAAGCCTGGACTCTGTGTGTTCAAGGAATAGAATGTGAACAAGGCCGACTGCTTTCATGTGTTTTGTGAATGCGAAAGTTGGGTTCTAAAGCAATTGCTTATGGAATGGTTGCATGGGATGTTCACATGCATCATTAAGGAATATCTTTCTGACAACCAACTGCCTGAAAGGTGCCTTCTTCTGATGGACAATGACCCAGCACACCTTCCAGCCTTGGTGTATAATTTGGACACTGAGTATGACTTCACAAAGGTCAAGTTCCTCCCCACAACATAGCACCTTTTCTGCAGCCCTTGGACCAGCAAGTGATCTGCAACTTCAAGAAAGTGTATGCAAAGGCACTTCTCAGGTGTTTTAATGCCACTGAAGAGAAATCTTTGACTCTGAAAGAGTTCTTGAAGAAACATTTCAATGTCATCTGCTGCATCAATTTCAGTGACAAAGCCTGCAAAAATGCCATGTACCAGATTTTAATCTCAGCCTGGAGGAAACTGTGGCCAGAATATGCCACTGAATGTGACTTTGAAGGGTCAGGTGCACAGTAGTGGAGGAGAGTGCATCCATGGGCAAGAACATCGGTCTGTGTGTCAATGGCGCAGACAGAGAGAAGTTTGTTGAGGACCTTAAGGAGGAACTTACAACAAAAGAACATGCTAACTTGAGTGAACAGAAGAAATTGTTTGTTGAGGGTCATTCCACTGAGGAAGAGGAAGACAGGGAGGAGGTTAATAATGATGTGATAAAATCCATTGTGGAAAAAAATGAAATGAGTGCCAGGATTTCTTTGAGAAGCATGCCCCAATATGACGGTAATGAACAGAGGGTTGTGTCTGATGAATGATTATGTGGTCTCTCATTTCTAAAGGGTTATGCAGTTTAGGAATAAAACAAGTAACATTAGACAGATTTTTCTTCAAAATTGATCCTGAAGATAAGAGACAAAGAAGAGAGGAAGCCCCTGAAGATCTTTCCCATGTCCTTATGAAGGGGCTCCTCCTCTTCCAAACAATAACCTCCTTCTCACCCGTCTTCCTGACATCCATGCCAGAAGTTACCTCAAGCAAAGTTAGTGTTCTTTCTCTTCATACTGTACTGTACTGTACTTTGCTTCATATTTTCCTGGTTAAAAATGCATATGGTTCAGAAGGAATTAACCTTATTTACATTGAGACTTATGGGGAAATTTGATTTAGTTCATGACTAATTTGGTTCATAAACGGAATCATGGAACAAACTAAGTTCATGAACAGAGGTACCACTGTATTTACAATGAGATTTCTAGTTTTAATGTTGGACATCTTACATATTGTAGACATTTTAGAAATGTGCCTATTCCTTTGTTACATGCAAAGCAAATAAAGGGAATGTGACTTGAAAAATGCCCCTAGATAACTTTAGGATACTCTCACTCCTCTTGGAAGGCTCAACACCTTAAGTTTTTTGAGTAAATTTAGACTTTTCATTAGGAAAAGCAAAATGCCAGGACTTCAAGACCAAGTAACAAAAGAAATCAATCTCTTGTATACATGTCTCCAAATGACTAGGTTGAAATTAACCAAAAATAACTACTGGTAGCTTATTTGTTTGAATTAATTAAAAATTTTACTTCTCATATTCGTTACATCTACTTAGAATATATCTTATTATGATTAATTTAAATGTCACCAATGCTTATACCAGAAAGCTGCATGAGTCTTTTTTGTTGGCTAATATTTAAAAGTAAAGTAATTCTTATGTAAAGAAATGATTTGTTATTTTACTTTAAGGGAACCCTTAGCATTGGAAAATGTAAACTTATAAAAAAGTAGGATATTTAAAAGCAAAGATTCACTGGCTAGGATAGACTACACTGACATTATGCTAATTAGGGACTTGAAACTGACACCTGTGTTGCTTAGTGGAACACAATATAGCTTCAAGGTTGCTGTCCTTTTGTTTATTTAAAATGTTATCCTTGAAATAGCAATGTTATAAATATTAATAAAAATACTAAGAGCTTGGCAAGTGGATTCCAGGAAGACTAATGACTTCCAGTTAAATATCAAGTCATTATTCGAGCAGACCTTTTACTAGGCAGAAAAGATGGAACAATGCTGCAAGTATAAAGGTCTTAACAACCATTCAGTCGAGACAAAAGTTACATCAACTAGTTATTTGACCTAAATGGACTGATTGTTTCTGAATAAATTAATCAACTTTTGGTTATCATCTCACAATGCTCAAAATTACTGTTTTTTAAAACTCCTTTAATTAGATGTCTTTCCAATTGGTGTGAGGGTGTGTACACTAGAACACTACAAAACAGAACACTACAAAATTATTTGTGTAACTCATTTCCATTTACTCTTAGGTGGTGTGATATGTGCCAATATAAATACAACTCAAAAGCACAACAATGAACAGCAAAATTCAGATGCGTAAGATTATATAGAGCAAAACACCATTTTGTTTTCCATTTATCAAAACTGTACTATAATGTTGTTCATGGATGCAAATTTATGTAAATAAAATTATGGAAGATGACTAGTAAAAATGCACATAAAATGCCTAAGATTTTTGCCTATAAATGGAAGGAGGAGGAATGAGATGGGTAACAAGAGGACAAAAAAGAGGCCATGTCATCACTACCTATGATGATGTTATAAAATAAGAGGTATAACAGTCATTGACTCCTGAATTAGAAAATAAGTACTAGTATGTTTGTAATTTACTTTTGTGTTAGAATATGAACATCTTTCAAACTGAGTTGAACCTATTTAATATTTAAAATGGTACAATTGTATTCACATTGTGTCAAATTAAATGTTGAGGTAGTAAGATTGAAGAAACAGTCACACTTCCAGTTTTATCCCCAAATTCTTTTCACATGAGCTGGCATTGGCAAAATAATGTAGAACATGGTAAACCTGAAAGTCTATGTCAATGTAAGAAAATTTTCTTTCATTAAAATTTGTGCTGTAAATATTTTCTACCGCTAATGAGTTTTGTCTACAATCCATATATAGAACTTCAGTTTAGTCTCATTATTGAAATAATAATTAATGGAAAATATTTTGCCTGGCAAACAAAATAGAGAAAATTATTAATGTAATATAAAATTATTTCATATTAGAGTTTATAAGAGAAACAGACATGTAAAGAATTTTCAGTGTGATAGACGGTAATGAATTATCTCTGTGAACTTCTAAGGAAGAATGCAACAGCATGTAAGATTAACAAATTTCCCAAATTTGTTGCAGTTTGGGAACTCTCAACAGTCCCATTTGGTTGTCACTGTGACTTCAACTGTGCTCACATTTTAGGCCATCTTTGTATGATTACTTTAAACCAACTTTGTATAGGATGTACATCTTACTCTATAGATGTGTAAATGAAATGCTAAATTCCAAGGGCCATTTATTTCTTCTTTTAACCTGGTGTTTTGTATACAACATAAAAAAGTAGAATAAAACTGTAACCTATTCAAGCAGATGCATTCATTTCACATAGAGGTCTTCCTTTGAGATCAACGAAATCAGGCAAGAGAAAATTCTCTGTAGCCAACAAAATATAGAGTGCATGTCTCTGCTTCTTGTCAAGTATCTCAGATCCGCATGTGAGGATGGCCTAAAGCCCTGTTAACAGACTACAAGCAGGAAAAAAAAAAAAAAAAAACAGCATGAGAATAATATTGTAAATAATCACCCATTTCTATAGCAAAGTTCAAACTTCTCTCTTGAAATGGTAAACCACCTCAAATAACAACCTTGGGGAATGTCCTTGTTTAGGGATAATTAATGGCCTTGTACTTTACTCTCTGTTTATTATGTACAAATAGGAAACAAAAATGTTAAAAGCTCAAAGGCTAAAGTTACAGTGAAATGTATACAGTGAATTTATCTATATTCAGATTTGGTTTTGAGAAAGTGTTAATTTTGACTTTCATATATTGTTTTTGTTTTTCAGAACGAAGAAGAATACATTTGATAATCATGTGGGAGTTGTAATCACTTTTTTAAAAGAGCTTTAAGCCATGTCAAATCTAATGAGGTAGCTTTTATTTAATATACTCAAATGACTGAGTTAGTTTTACATTGCAAACTTCAAGGCGGGTAGGTAATAAAATACTTTTATCACTAATGGCACAACAAACACAACCAAGCTCCACAATACATAGTTATGTTCAAATATTCTAAAATGTTCTAGTTTAAACAGTATGCTAGAAAATATTGTACAGTATAGGAAAAAGATTAACATTATTGTTACCTCAATGGTTGATGATAGCAATTGACTAGTGAAATGATTTTCCCAAACTGTGCTTTGCTGAATGCAATTTCAGTAATATGGAATTGTATATTCTAAGAAATATGGGAAAATGTAGGAAATTGTTGCATAAACTGCTTTGACTCAAGTAGACATTGTGATGAAGTATAATCTCCTCAAGTAAACAGTTATTATGTTAAGAATGGAGAAGCAATCACACAATTTAAGTGTTTTGCTTTGGCAGCTCCACTCATATTTTCCAGCCCTGCCTTTCCCTGGGATGATGCATCCCTGCTGGTCCACAGTTTATGGAAACAGGCAGAGGGCCAATACATGCAGGAATGAGAATTTATGTAGAAAATATTGCTTTATTTCAGAGATCAGCTAAATGTTCTTAGGCCTAATTTGTTTACCTTGACCCAAAGGACTACCAATGGACACTGATTCCAGATGAGGCTTCTCTGATGACTGAAAATATTTCTGTGACTTAAATCACACTGTGCAACAGATACTAGCTCAGGAATCGCGTTTTGAAACACTCAAAGAAAGAAAATTATTACAGAATCCATTTGTTCAATTTTTCAATACCCCTCTGGATGCTTGTGAAGCAGGCTAAGTTCTCTTCTCCAAATTTGGATCCAACGTTCGTTTCCACAGGCCCCCAGTTCTCTGAGTCTTTCAGGTCCACACTGTATGGATCACAAGATTCACTTATGCTAAGATTGTGAAAACATGATCATAAAATTATGTTTGTTTTTAAAAAATCTCAGGAGATATACATCCTACACAGGTTTTTATTTTCATTCTATATTAGTGCATATAGAATGTCCAGATAAATGGGTTTCATTTTGGCATATTTGTACATGTAGGTAATACACTTGGATCATTTTTATCCCAATCTTATCTCTTGCCCTGCCCTCCCTTTAATCTCTCATTTTGGGGGTTTCAAAAATATATATTTTGATTATATCCACTCCCTTATCCACCTTTATAGCCACCTCTTTTTCCTTTCCTCTTGTCTAATAATAGCCTTCTTTCTAATTTCTTGTCATCTTTTGTTAGATTCTACATATTAGGGAGAACATGCAACATTTATCTTTCTGAATCTAATTTATCTATTTCACTCAACATGGTGATCTCCAGATCCACTGATTTTCCTTCCAAATGACAAAATTTTGCTCGTTTATGGCGGAATAGAATTTGCTTGTATACTTTTATACACAGCACATTTCCTTTATCCATTCATCTGTTTTTGGACACCTATCCTGCTTCTCTACATTGGTATTGTGAATTGTGCTGTAATAAACATAGACATGGGGTATCCTTTTCATATGCTGACTTTAATTCCTTCATATGTATTCCAAGGAGTGGTATAGTTGTCAAATGGTAGCTCTAGTTTTACTTTGTGAGGAATTGTTATATTAATTTCTATACTGGCTTTACTAATTTATATTGCTTTCAACAGTGCAGAAGTGTTCTTTTCCCCACATCCTTACTAACATTTATTGGTTTATTTATTCTTGATGATAGCTTTTTCTGATTTGACTGAGAAGGAGTCTCAATGATTTTCACTTCCTGCATGGCTAAAAATAGTAAACATATTTTTTCATATATTTATTGGTCATTTTTAATCCTTTTGAGAAGTGTCTGTTCAATTAATTTGGTCATTTACTATTGGGCTATTTGATATTTTTT
>RJWT010038365.1:0-12863 GCA_004365215.1 Cuniculus paca
ACTAAAAATTATGACACTCATTTTATCATTTCAGGAAATAGAATCCTTTTTTAAGAGAGGTATCTCAAATTTAGTTAAACAAAAAATATTCGATGTTTAAAGGAATGGTCAGAAAACCTGGCCAACTAGAATGACTCAGATCCTGAAGGTTCAGGACAACAATTGGTAACAAGAGTAATGAATGAATTCTATGTGCTGTGCCCTGCTGTGAAAATCCTGCATTCCTCATCTCACCAAATCCCAGCAGCCAGCTCAGAAAGTAGATTAACCATAGTATCACCATTTTACAGTGGGGGAAACTGAGGCATGTGGTAGTTGAGAAACTTGCCAAGTCACCAGCTGTTAACTCCAAATCCTGTACTCCAAACCACACTGGTCACACAGCTAAATTTCAATTATACACATTTTGAATTACTGTGCACCTGGCCCTTTTCCTTATATGCAACCACAAGAAAACACCAGTGTTCAAATTCCTTTAGAACTCAGTTGTTCAAATGCAGGTTTTTTTTTTTTTATCGCTCACTGAACAGTCACTTATTGAGCATCAGCTGTGTGTCAGGCACCATGCTGGCTACCAGGAATACAGAGATGAACAAAATGCAACTCCTGCTCAGAAGAAATAAATAGAGCAGACAGAGAGATGTGACACAAAGGCAACTCATTACTGTACAGAGTGCATGCCTTGAAGATGACCCTGGCATCAAGTGAGACACAATGTCATGCCTGGTGGTTAGCAACCCAGAGAAGCACTTTTTATAGAGTGGGCTCTTCTGAAACTAACAATGGCCTCAAAGCTGGCCCTCCCTAAGCTTCCCTGAGTACTGAGCCCCAAAACCACCAAAGCTCTGGGGGCAGCAGGAAAGGAGTGTGGAGAGTGGGACCTATGCAACTTCATGCTTAACTATCTTTAATGACGGGCTCACTGTGGTTCTAATCAGCAAGTGGGCATGAGAGTCGCCATCCTCCAGTTGGTTGGGTATGCCATCCACCTCTTCTTCCAGCAACATAGGTGTGTTTCCCGAAAAGTACACAGGGAAAAAAAAAAACCTGTCTTGTGCTCCATTATATAAATAGACCAACCACTACCAGAATAAAAAAGGAAAAACTTCCATTACACCCACCTTTGGTTTCCTGAACAGTCTTTTTGGGAAGCAATTTAGAGTTATTTTCCCAGAAAACTAAGCTACAACTTTCCTATTTTTATGTTATAATGCTTAATGAATTATACAAATAATCCAGCAAACTCATTTTATTTTTAAAAAAGTCAAAGGTCAGAAGTATAAAAGTAAAAGTTAAAGTTCCACTTTACCCACTTGCTCTAATACTGCTCCTCTTCCCATGCTTAACAGGTTATTAGTTACAGTGTTTCCTGATTCCATCTGAGTATTTACCTACATATCTAAGGACTGTATATTTTCAGACCTGTGCCTTTAGGTTTATTTTAAAATAAATGGAATTATACCAATATGTGTTCAATAGCTTATTTTTAAATTCACAATATGCTCTGGAGATCTTTCCATATCCCTATATACAAATCTCTCAGCTTTTAAAAAGCCTTCTAGCATTTCAAATCGGAAATTCTGTGTATTTAAGTAGTCTGTTACTGGTGGACATTTAAGGTTTTCCCAAAAGTTTATTATGACAGCAATAATGTAAAGAACATTCACTTCATATACATAGACATTCCTCGCTTAACGACCTCCCTGTTTAACGACTGTTCAGACTTATGACCTATCTCTTTTTTGTACAGTTCTGTATATCTTGTGTATAGACTGTCAATGTCTTCTTTTTGTGCAGCATACCTCGTTTACACAGGACTGTAATTTTTGCTGATTGTACTGTACAGTACGATACTGCATGTAAGAGTTATTACGCAAATAAAAGCAAAATCATGAAGTTTCTTTTGGCCATTTCTTTGTTCTGAATATTGTAATATGCATACTATATACAACTCCTTATTTAGCAACCAATTCAACTAATTATCTTGTCACAGGGATGGAATTCAGTCATTAAATGAGGAATGTGTGTGTTTGTGTATATATATATATGTGTGTGTGTGTATATATATGTATATATGTGTGTATATGTATATGTATATGTATATATATGTGTGTGTGTGTGTGTGTGTGTATGAACTTTTTGACCACATGCAAGCATTTGATCATATGCAAGCATAAATATTCAGATTTAGAAGTGTTTGGCTAAACTGTGTGTGCATTTTAAATTTTGATAAATACTGCCAAGTCAGCTGCAAAATGTAATTAATATTTGCATCCATAAGATAGAGTTTAACAGTACTTGCTTTCCACAGCTCCCCAACACTGAATATTTATCTTGCTTTCATTACTACCAATTCGATGAGTGAAAACCATAGCTAGTTGTGGTTTTCGTTTACGTTTTTATGACACTGGTGACACTAGGCCATTTCTATTTCTTCCTTTGTGAACTGCCCATACTTATTGTTTGTCCACTTTTCTAAGTACTGGCTTTTCCTTGTTGAATGATAAAGCATTTGGGTTTCTCATTCAGGTAATCAGTCTAGCTGCGTTACCTACTTATCATCATTCTTTGTTTTATTTTGTTTTTTTGTCTTTTGAGACAGGGTCTTGCTATGCAGTTCAGGCTGGCCTTGAGTTCACTCTGTAGCCCAGGCTGGTCTTGAACTAGCAATGATCCTCCTGCCTCAGTGTCCCGAGTGCTGGGATTACAGGAGTGCGTCACCATGCCCGGCCTTGTCATCATTCTTCAGAAGAATAATGTCCTGATGACTCTCACTGAAATCTGCTCCCACTTCTCCAGCTTTCTTCCCCACAACTGCTGACCACCTCTGAGGTCAACCACAGGAGCAACCACACTGAAATCTAGAGACTCGCCATGAGTCCTGGCAGTAGGACTTCTTAGAAATAAACAGGCTGGAAATTCTTCCTAGAAATACACAGGTTAGAAACAGGTCTCTTACAATGATATGCATGGAATCTGTCTGGACACAAATTCATGTGGACACAAGAATGTCAAAGATGAGGTAAAAGATGAAAACATTAGTAGATCCATCGGCTGCCATTTCCCATCCCTTTAGGGGTAAATGAGAAAAAAAGAGAAAAAAGAATGACTAGGGGAGGACGCTTGGATAGAAAAGCAGGCCAGGAAGACCTAGACAAAAATGGTGGAGGAAAAACAACCACAGCACCACTGCCCGGATCAGTTCTTCCTTCCCTGCCTCTAACGTCGCGCTTTGGTTTTCACGCCAGGTGGGGGCCGAATTAATTCATCTGAAGCGCAGATTCTAATGAGAAGAGCACTAACTTCAGCAACTTGTTCTAACAGATTCAAAGTCTGACTCCCACAACAAATTAGTAATGCTGGCTGAGTCACGGAGGGGTCACAGAGTTTCTTACAATCTCTCTGCCTCTATTCTTAGCAATCATTTCAGAGTGAGAACAAAAAATATCAAGGATCTATTCCTATAGCAGACTTTCCGTATGTTCGGAAATACACAGTACCATCTTTCCCATAGTTAGGAGATTTATGGCTCTTCCAAGGCATAGAGAGGACAGAAGGTCCCCCACATTGAATGCTTCCCAGGGGCTTAGGAGCAGTAAAGAAGAAAGAGCTTCAGGACAGCACTTGGCCAAATGTTTCTCAGGGTGCAAGCAACAAAGGCAAAAGGCAGAAGGCTGACTAAAAGGTCAGCCCTGGTGTGTAAGGAGTTAGGTTCTGGCTGGAGCCATAGTCCAGCAAGGTAACAGGGGCAAAGCTTGACTTCACTAGGGAGCCGCTTACCGCCAAGGTCTTGGGCCAGACTCCAAACTCACTTCTTGAAATGCAGCAACAATGACAAGGAAATCTCTATCTGAACTACTGCATCTGCACACTTCTTTCGATGGTGCTAAATGATTACATGTTGTTGAATTAGGAAAGAGAGGGCACAGCTGAAGGGTCGAGGAGAAAAGACTTAGAGGTGCTGTTATATTAGCTATAAAATACATAGTCTTGAGATTAACCCAACCAAGGTTGTGATGATGGATGACAGTTTAGACATGACAGCTCCCAAAGCATTCTCTATCGAATGACCTTGTATTTTAACTGTACTCTTAAACATGCACATATGCATATACATAGTAGCAGTGACCCTCTTAACTGAATTTTTGGCAGCAAAGATGACAAAATTTCCAGACAAGTCAGAAACAAGACAAAACTTGAGAAAGATTCTTAGGAATCCCCCAGTGCCTAGTCTTGAATATCAGCCATCTCCCTTTTGTCTGGCTATGTTGAAGATATGATTGCACTGTATTCTCTATGAAAAGTATATTAGACTTTGTATTCAATGATTTACACTCAGTCCTCTAAAGTAGCATCTTCAATTAAGGAGCCTGATTACCTCTCTAAGCTGCTGGTGCATTATAACAATCAATTTTATTCGACTAATGTGCACAAGTAACAGTCCTTGGATAAATAATTCCAGGCAGGCTGAACATTTATGGACATGGAAAGCCTGAGGCAAGACAGGGTCGGCAACACCACTGCTTCTTAAGAAGCCAGAAGGACAAGCAGGTCTCTATCTGCTCAGCAACTCCTCCTCCCTGGTGCGACTTTAAAAAAGACACCAGCATCATGGGAGGTTGCTAATTTCTGAGCCTCAGTTTCATCATCCATAAAATTATATAAACATGACCATAACCAATGGCTGCCTGGAACTGTTGAGAGGATTACATAATCACATAAGAGTGAAATAAGAAAGCGTCTGGAATATAGAACCTTCTCTGTGGCTGGCTTTTGGAGCTGAAGAACTTACTCTAGCTTTTTGGTTCATTTGTTTGTTTGGTCCTGGAGGCTGAACCCAGGGTCACACACATACTAATCACTTGCTGAGCCACTGAGCTACACACCTGACCCCTTCCCTGGTTTTAACACACATTTGCCTTAGATGGTCATTTGCTTATTTCAATAATGCTGCTGCCATCTCAAAATACTGGTGTAACTCTTCTTTAGAATGGCCTTCAGCACAAAACAAATTAGTTTCCTTCTTTTGTCAAAATGTGTAATATCCTTTATAGTGGGGTTAAGGAAATGGAAGCCTTATTTCAATTTCACAACTGAAGGCTTCTGCACAAAGGGGTTAAGTGATTTATTCAAGGATATAAAATGGGTCAGAGGCCAAAATAAATCACCCAGATTTTGTGCCTTGCCCTTTACTCCACTCCACCTAACCCTGGACTCCGCGAGGCATTCCTCTGAGTTCTTGAAAGGAAATTTCCTGAGATTGCCACGTTTCACTTAAGCCAGCTCTCTCACCTGGAGACAGCCTGCCAATACCAATCCAAATCCTCTGCCGAGAGCCTCTACACCTCAAAAATCAGTGCAACTGCGAGGCAAGCTACTTCACAAGTCTTCCTTTTAGGCGACACTCTTAATTCACCCAAACAAGAAAAGCTTCATGCTTCTAGTTCCTGCCTGATTAGTAGGGTTTCAGATGGCAGAGTCTAGTTTGATAATGATGAGCCCCTATAAGAAGAAACCTTTCCTTTTATCCCCTAGAAAATGCAAGTCTCTGAATTAATAGCAGTGGGCGACTGGAAAAGCCACATTGAAGCAGGTTATCTGAATAACCTCCGATGTTTATTTTTTTAAAAGCTAATAGTAATAAATATACCAACTTCACAAGATCTTTTATTAAAACTGAGTTAAAGGTACCATTACTCCAACACATTTCAAATGTTTTGATCAAAATATTCTCAAGGTGCTGATTCTAATAGCATAAACAGTAGTCTATATCTAGTCAGATGACTCTACAAAGGATTTCTGACAAATTTAAATCTCAACCTGTAGACAAAATGCAGTTATAAAGTCATTTTAGGAACAGAAAACAGACATAAAGATAAATAACCTCACCGGGCTACATCCATGTGCATAGTGGCAGGCTGCTGGTGATATTCATGGCCAAACTAAAACATTCTGCAGCAAATGAAGGAAGTCATGACCACCTTAATTACATGGATTTTAGAAGTTTGTTACTGAAGTCATATCCCCCATCCTGGGCCTCATCTGTGAGGTTGTGGCTTCTCAAAACCAGGAACAGGAAAACAAATCCTGATATAAATCCACACAAGCCACGGCTGCTTAAGAGGGATTAGACAGCTTAAAGATTGAACTGGCATGTTTTTCCTTCTCTCACAAAGCGTAAAAGTCTCCACAAGTTTAATTGGGTACTCATTCCTCAATGATGGATGGCTTTTCAAAACTGGGAAATGGTCCAGGATAGATAGACAGACAGACAGACAGACAGATAGGAATCTTGTATGTATATAGAAGTCTGATCAATAAATATGGCATGTTTATTTAAAAAATTATTACTGTAGAAGACATTGCCGTAAATCCCCCTCAAAGGACTCCCCCTCACTTCAAATATACTTAATCCATTATTCTTGAAACTTTCTGAAGCAGTTCTGAAAGTCCTCTTTCATGAGGGTCTTTATGATATGTGATCAAAAATACGGCAAATGCAGCTGCCAAATGCCATCCAATGGAAAGACAGGCTCATAAAAATATCATGGGGTGTCCTCATCCACCTCACTGACTGGATCTGAGACCACGTGACTTCTTTTTCTCAAAGTCAACATGACCACAAAAGGTAAATGTTTTGAATGGATTCGGGACATTGAAACAACCACGACAGTGCAACCAAAGCACTCACAAAGAGGACTTAAGCAGGTGGAAAGAATGGTAAGTATGTGCAAAGCAAGGGCGAGGGTGAGTATTCTGAGGGGGATTAATGCCAATGTGTCTTTTACTGTAACAATATTTACAATTTAAATATTCACCACCAAATGTTTTGGTCACACTTTGTATGTGCCATACAGTATCACATAGTGAGTTATGTAAAATGTATTCCTACTATGGATTACATTTTTTAAAAGGTACAGAAAGCTGTGCACCAACCCCCAAACTGAGTAAGTTGCAAGCAAAAGTAGCAGTAACCTTACAGTGGTAACAACAGCAGAAGAAAAGGAATACAGGAAAGCAGGAGAACCCAGCAAGAGGAGGTGACTCGCCAGGATGATGCAGCATATCAGGGCCTCCTGGGCCCTGAGTGTCACCATTGGCCCCTGATTGTCCCTCATTGAGCTGAGCACTCCTTGGCAGTGAAAAAAGCTCACCCGTAGGGTTTGCCAAACATCAAGCACCTATAATTTCCAATGCATATCCTCTCCATGAAGATGTCAGAATTATTATCTGCAGTTCACACGAAAAGACATTTCATGTTTACATTTTATATTTTCCACTGTCCAAGTGTAGGCTTCTGTGTTTCACTTTTTATATCAGACACAATCCCAGTCCTGCAGATGTCTGTATCAGACAGAGCAGATAAACAAAAATCTGTATCAGCAACTTCCTAAGGTTCAGCATAATGAGAATCATCAAAATTCAGTGAGGGGCTGATGGCTCAGAGCTTGAGTTAGCAAACGCTCTTTGATCCCACCTCCACGCTGAGCAGCATGGATGAAAATATCTAAATATCAGAAATCAACTTTCTGCGATTTTTCGCTACCCAAAATTTAGCATTAACTCTTCAAGAGACTGGACTTTCCAGGCTTTCTACAATTTTGCTCAAAATACACAGGCATAAAATTGCCCATGGGAAAAGAACTTTTAACTAAGAGAATTTTACAATTTTGAAATGTTGGAAATTAGTCTTTAAAAAGTAGAGTGAGCTTGTTTTTGTAAACTGCTATTCAAAAAGAACACAATAGCAAGAATTTATGGAGGTCTGAGGCTTGAGAGTGCATGGGGGGTTTTAATGATAAACTATTTTAATAAAAATTGTTTATGGAGAACTTCCTATCTTATTTCAGTAAGGTCTCCTAAACATCTTATGAGGTAAAGATTAGCATTCACATGTTACAGAGAAGGAAACAGAAATCACCCTAGGGGTTCAACTAGAGTGGGGAGAAATTTGGTTTTGTTCTTTAGTGTAATCTTTGGCTTCTGATCACGATACTGGTTGGTTCCAGCTTTTGAAATCATGAACACTAAGCACCTATGAGAAGCCAGGCCCTTAACTGGGTGTCATTCCCTGTGTTCCTTTCTATCTGCTGGCAAATCTTCAGCAGGAAGTCAAGCCTTCTGACGACCTGCAGAAACGAAGTCATGACATTAGTTGGGTCAGAACAAGGCACTTCTGCTTTTCCTAAAAATTGCCTGAAGAGCTGCTCCTCTTCACATAGACTGCTCTGAGTTAAGCTCTTTCTAGAATCATCACCTGTTAGACAAGGAGTAACAAGGCTGAGTTCAAGTGCATCACTAAAATGTCTCGGTGTAACCTCAGGCTGAGAAAGCAGTTTCGAAATTTTATAAACAAAAGAGCTAAAACCCATCATTGCCTCTATGGTACATGACTCAGATGAAGAAACATTTTCTTTTCCACAAAAGCTATGGAAACGTAAAGTGATGATGTCAAGCTCTTGGGTTAAGTAAAGTGCCTTTTGGCCTCACTGGGCCTACATTTTTACAATTCTGATAACACTGAGTCGTTTATTGTCCTATTGTTTGTGCCTAGATTAACACCTGGCACACAGCTGGAGCCAATGAATGAATGGAAACAAGTACATGAAAAACTTAGACACAGGGAAACTGAAGCTAATCTCTCCAAGACTGGTGAGAATCTCTAGGGTCAAAGATTTTGAAACTTACCTCACATTTGAAAAGAGAAATTAGTTGGCTAATGCTCTGAGCTGGTCATGTTGTATTTCTTATGCCTCACAAAAGACAAAATAAAATTAAAGATCTTAGTTTTATAAATTATGGTTGATTGGGGTAGGGTAATGTGGCCTCTGCGTTATTAAAACAGGACGAGCTCTCAACTGTTGTATGGACTTGGCAAAATGATTATTCAGCTATCTACCACCAAGTTCTGAGCAAATATCAGAAACTGTTATGAAGGATCACAGTTAACTCTCAAGGCAAAATGACAGAAGGGAATGGCCATGTCACTGTTCAGGTCTCTGGAAGAGCTGCCACCCTCACAAAAAAACTCCAGAAAGCGCTGACTACCACAGGACTCTTTTTGCAATTTAGCTAAATTTTGTGGGAAACAGTAAGTGATGGAGATGAGGTGTCTCTCTTTGTAACTCTGCATGTCAATCCACTGCAGAGAGGGTCAAGGCTACTGATGGATTGGCCTTGACATTTGTACTCTGGAAAGACCTCACCTTCTGCGGTGCTCCAAATGTGACTTCACAGAAACTTACATTTATTCCACCACTGTAAGTTAGAGCTGAATTTTGAAAGGTTCCCTACATTTTCCTTTTAGAAGAGGAAAAACTATAGAACCTCACTCAATGAAGATGAAGCTAGAACTATAATTCTGTCCTCTGCGTTAACAGTCAGCTTCAAGGTACAGAGCAGACAGATAGATGACTCCATCTGTTTAGATCTCTCAGCAAGAGGTATAGCTTTAAAGAGAAGACAGGCACAAGTAACAGAAGAGAACACACATGGCTCTTCCCTGTGTTCCATTTCAGAGGTCCTTTCTCTCCACTCCGTGACCCCATTATGTTTTCTCTTATTGAAACTTAGCACGGGGCTGGGGGGTGTAGCTCAGTGGTACAGTGTGTGTCTAGCATGCATGAGACCCTGAGTTCATTACCCAACATCAAAAAGAAAAGAAACAAGAAGGAAGAGAAAGAGAAAGAGAAAGAGAAAGAGAGTGAGAAAGAGAAAGAAAGAAAGAAAGAAAGAAAGAAAGAAAGAAAGAAAGAAAGAAAGAAAGAAACAGAATTTACAGTGAAAAAATAGAGAAGTAGAGATGGTCTGTGCTATGTAAGAACATGTTATTTTGCAGTCCACTTTAATTCCACAAATTGAAATACAGGACTTGTATCTTCCAGAAGCACTGGAATGTCAAAATAAATTTAGAGTTTTCTCTGGATTGCAAATGAACCCTGAGGCAAAGGTCTTTTCTTTCAGTTAAGCATCATCATTAAGGATACGAGCTGTGTGAATAATATTGATCAAAAACCATTTAATTCATGCTTTTATTATTTCAGAGATTGAGTCCTGAGATGCCTGTTTTGTTAGGTGGTCCAATAATCTGTTCATATGATTGCAATCAGTTCAAAATGCAATTGCATGCCTGGATGGTGACAACCCAACAACTGAAGCATGTCACACACTCTCCAGTTTTCTGTCATTGATTAACAGTTAAAACTCAGATTAATTCAGCTATGACATGATTGGATTTGATTACTTATGGTCTTCTTTCTTTATCTCTTGAAAGTTCAAAGATATTCTACATTCTTTAAGAAAAACGGTCTTTAAAAGACACCAAAGAAGCAACGCTCTCTCACCACAGTTTAATTATAAAGACCCAATAAATAGCCATACACTCAGCCACCAATCGATTTTACTCATCAAGTTGTGAAAAAGTCAGAATCTTCCAGTCACTTCCAGTTTTGAAGTGCCAGAGGTACATTTCAGTTCATAAGGGGTCTGTTGAGATAAGTGAAGGGTATTTCCTTGGGCCTTCATGTTCAGGGTCAAGAATCTCTTGAATGAGTCTTCTTACTACAAATAAAACTGACTCATTTCCCTTTTCTTTTCCAGTATAGGTTAAATAAAAAAGGTTGTGTCTCATTACCCCTGAGGGATCACTCAGTTACCCCAAAGACAACTGAAAAGACCTGCAGGAAACAAAGCTAGCTTTTTTTTTTTTTTTGGCATGGAAAAAAAGTAAAATGAAATTTCATAACAATATAGTAGGAGAGTAACAACAGTTAATACACTACATATTGTTATCTTTAAAGTAGTTATGCAGAATACAAGATATGGGCATAAAAAAATCTTCCAAACTATTAGCACAAACCTTTCTTTTCAGTGAACTATGAGAAACCAGTAGTATAACTATCTTTTACTATTTTTCCTTTTCCTTTCCTTTCTTTCCTCTTTCTCCTATCCTAGTTTCTTTTTTCTTTTGAATAATTTCTTCCCATTTCACAATATCTATTGTACAGTTTGGATGTACAGTTTCTCACACCAGGGAGATAATACATTGTTTACATGTGAGTCAAATTCCATCCATTTACCTAGAAAAGTCTCAAGTTTACCCTTCTTTATGGCTAAGTAGTACCCCATCACATAAAAAGATCACATCTGTTTTATCCATTCTTCAGCTGACAGGCATTTGGGTTGTTTTCAAGATTTAGCTATTACAAACTGTGCTGCTATAAATACGGATGCACATATATTACTGTGGTATGATGTTTTTAATTCTTCCAGGAAGATACCCAAAAGGGGAATAAAACTAGCTTTTTTAGAGTAAGTATGCAAATAGAACTTTTTTAAAAATCCAAAGCACAGAAAGTCAAGCATCCTTTTATTTTTCATAACCAATTTTGAGATAGAAAATGTGAAATTCAGTTTAATTAAACTTTGGAATTAAAATGAATTTTAATGAAAGAGGAATAAATTCTGTGAAGTTTATGCTCTAAAAAGAAAATAAATAAATAAACTCACAGCAAAAGAAGTCCACCTCCAGAGTGCCCTATTCTGGGGTTAAAATTTGAGTTAAGATTTGGTGGGGATCTCAGAGAAGAAGAGATCTATACTTTACTTCCCAAAGTGAGGCCAGGAGTCAGTCAAACATAGAACCAATAGCACGCACAGATTAAGAGAAGCCACATGAAAAGATGGGAAATCAAAATCAGAAAAGAACAGTGCATCTGATAGTATCTATATTTTAATAGCATATAAAGAAAGATAAAGCCAAGGAGGCCAAGACATAAGAGAGCACAAGAAGCTATGGAAAAGTGGTATTTCAAGGAGGGAAGGATCCATAATGTCAAAAGTTCCACAAAGATTAAGGACTGGGTCTCTCTCACATTCAGAACAAGGAGGCAGTGGACAACTCTAGCAAGTGAGTGTCCATGGAGTGCCTGGGGTAGAATTTAAATCATGGCAGGCTGAGGAGCTCCTGAGAAGGGACAATATGGACCTGGCAAACACAGATGATTCCTCTAAGAAGTTTGATTAAAGCGAATGGTGAAGATGGAGAAGACGAAAAGGGTATGTGAGGAAGACGAGGTTTGTTAATACCCAAGTGGCTAGTGCCCATGAACGCTCTAACGAGAAGGGTCCACCAGAGATGAAAGGAAGTGAGAGTTATGGGAAATGAAGTTGTTCATAAAGCAAGCACTGGAAGAATATGGGAGTGAACCGGGGCCAAAACACAGATGAAGGAGTCTAAGGGGGACAAACTGAGTACAAATAAACTCATTTTACATCCTCTTTTCACTTAGAAAGGGGATTATCTGCTTGCTTGTCCCTCTCTGATTTGTGCAGATGGAGGTGAAGGGTAGAGGAAAATGGCTGACATCAAGTCAGGCTGGTTGGTTCTACCCAGAAGGCACCGAGAGTTAGAAGATGAAATAAACTAATGGGGCAGCAGGGGAGGTGGACAGAGGGAAAGGATAAAATGGCATCTGCCAAGAGGAGCTAGACTTTGGGGAGAATGATGTACAAAGATGATTTTTGGAAATCATGGTCTTGGGTGACTCCTCAAGAAACTTTCAGAAAAGTCCTCCACTGCCTTCCAAGGTTTCCTGGAGTCCACATTGAGTCTCACTGTGCTGAAGTGTCCTCAAGGCATTTGGTTTTATTCAAGTTACACAGGTAGCAGATTTTGTGACATCTTGGCATGGTAAGAAGTGAAGGGAGGGGGCCAGGGATTTAGCTCAGTGGCGTAAGCGCCTGCCTGGCAAGCGTGAGGTCATGAGTTTGATCCCCGGTACCCCCCCCCAAAAAAAAAGAAGTGTGGGGAGAATCGGTTTGATCAAGACTCTGAGGCAAGTAGGAAAGTCTTCAAATAAGCG
>RJWT010038367.1:0-12879 GCA_004365215.1 Cuniculus paca
CCTCAGAGCTACAGACACTGCAGCAGGGAGTGGAATGGAGACGGCGAGTGGCCAAGGGCGGCCAGCTGGCTGCGGACAACGACAACGCCACTGCTTCCTGTCCATGGCTGATGGCCACCTATGGCTGGGCCCAAAATTCGTAGAGAGATGAGGCGTCGTGGAGCCGTAACTCCTGGTAACCCACAAGGCGCAGGCCACTACTTCTTATTCCTGGGCTTCAGCTCTTCAGCTGCGTTACGCAGGAAAATGTAGTTTTTCTTCTGAGGATTATAGAATTCATGTCCCTAAAGAGGAAAAAACCCCAAAGATTATATTATTAAAAAGTAAGAGCTAGCAATTGTGGGCACTTTTTATAAGATAACTGCTTTTGGGTTTTTTTGGTACTGGGACTCAAACTCAGGACTTGTGCCCCAGTCCTTTATATGAAGACTCCTATGCTAAGTGTTCAAAGCATAGCATACTCAGCAGGAACAAAAAAAGAGTGAGAAAAAATAAAAGTCAAATGTTAACAAAAGCTCAAGTCCTCAGAGGAAAGGTTAAGGGCCGGGAGCCCCGCAGGCAGCCGTGTCCTGCTTGGAGGGCTGGTCCCTTCTGGCCTCTTGGACTTTAGTGCCCTGGGTCCCTTGGGCATCCACTGTGACCTGAGAAAGTGAGGCAGAAGCGACGGCTCACCCAGGCCATGGCACAGGAGCAGGGCCCTGGAAGGCCCACTCTGCAGGAGCAGCAGCTCCACAGGAGGGAAGCAGAGGGCCAAGGTGGTCACTCGGTCTCCTGAGGCCATGATGTGTGGAAGCAGGGGACAGCGTGCAAAGTCCCAGGAATGGGAGGGCAGCACAGAGGGAGATGGGGTAGCAGCTACCACGGCTATAAGCAGGCCAGGGTCACAATCAAGTCTGAGCTTCAGGAAGAGCAGATGGGGTAGGGTGAGGCAGGAGGCTGGGAAGAGAGTAAGGCCTGGGAGAGAGGTGGAGCGCTCTGCTCTCACCTCTACTGTGATGGTATGTGTTTATTCTCCTATCAACAGGCATGCTTAGGAAGTTCTGGAAGTTACTAACGGTCAAAGGGGAGCATGAAGTTTTATCATGACGTGCAAGGTACTTTTCTGAATGCCCACACTGCAGGAGCAAGCTAATATAAACCGCATGTAATCAGGATTCAATACTGGGGATAACTCTGCTTGAACTAAGAAAAACGGAAGTTTTGAGACGGGGTCTCACAATATAGTTCAGGCTGGCCTTCAACGTGTGTCAGTCCTCCTGCCTAAGCCTCCCGAGTGCTAGGATTATAGCACTGCGCCTGGCTAACAATGAAAAATTCTTAAATCTGTTCTTAAAAATAAAAACTTGTGATTTATGTAACCCTATTAATTGACACTGTCTGGCTGAATCATCTCAAGTTTTAAGAGGCATCAAAGCAATGAGCTTTCTCACTTTCAGCTTATATTTTAAGTGCTTATAATATACAGAGCTCTATATATGATTTAAATTAAAATGCAGCTTTATGAAGCTGTGGAGCAAAGAGCAAAGGACAGGAGGCTCCAGAGAGCTGAAAGCCACGACACCGCAGAGACTCCAGCACTAAGAGCAGCAGAAGCACGTGGGCAGTCGGGAACGTGTGCCCCAGTCTGCATGTGTTACAGTCATGCGTGAGGCTTCAGAACAGCAGCCTGAACCCAGCTGGACCCTAATTCCTCCCGCCTGAACCTCCCGGGGCCCACCCCGGTGCACCCCCACCGAGACGACCTGCAAGCTGGCCTGTGCCCCTCCCCTGCGTGCTCCTTCACTTCCCCCCAGTGCTGCCCTCTGGCTCGCCTGGCTCCTATGCCCAAGAGCAGACAGCAGCTCTCAGTCTGCCCTGAACCCCCACAGTGCGGTGAGGGGCCTGCTGTGACCCTCACAGGCAGGCGACACACAGCAAGCCCAAGGTGCTGGCTCCACAGTGCTGCTCTGCCTAATGCTGCGCGGAACAGGCAGGCCCAGGGCCTCTCACCTTGGACCAGTCGTAGCTTGAGGCGTAGGCAAATATGTTGCCGTTGTGGTTGAAGCAGCACGCGGAGATTGGCTGGTCTAACTGTTCCGAAGTTTTCAGTTTTGTTCGGGCATCTTTGTCCCAGAAGCTGAACCGACCATCAGATCCCACGGTCGCAAGAGTGCCGTGAACAGGGTGGAACGAGATTCCGTTCACCTGCAAGCATGAGACGGGCAGAGGTGGGGACAGGCGGGGAAGCAGGTTGCTGCCAGTGTTCCCCGCAGGAGTCAGGAAACCGCACTGCACTGCCCGCCATGCTCCCTGACTTGTCTGCCGGCCCGGAAGCAAACCCCGCCTCTGTGACGCACACAGGTGGTAGGCGAAGGTGTGGATACGGCTGGCACCGTCAGGTGAGCCTCGGGAGCTTCCTCTCGCTCTTACAGCGAATACCAATTCCTCAGAGCTGGCTGTGAATGCACACTGTCTACCAGCACTCACACAGAAGGTGGGAAATGCTCCCGAAAGTCTTAGGGTTTAATCCAAAACTAACCCAGTACAAAGTCAGTCACTACACTGGTAACGACTGAAAACTAAAGCCCACAGCAAGAGCCCTATCTTCAGACACGCATGCGCAGGTGCACCGCTGACTCATCTTTTCTGACCCTGTAACTGCACTGAGAGCCACTGCCTCTCCAGTCTAGTTCCCGGATGTACGTTCCAGGTGAGAGCAGGCCTCTGTAAACATACCGCGTAGATGTCCTGGGGAGCTGAAGTATTGGTTCCATTGGACCGATGACATTTAAAGGTGAAGTTATCTTTGGCGCTGAAAAAGAAAGGTCTGCCTAAGTTTTACTTTTTAAAAACAAGTGTCAGCTAAAAATTCCAGTTGGTTGAGTCCCACTTACGGATTTGGGGGGTTGATGTAGTGAATAGCAACTCTCCCCTCAATACTCCCCAGGGCAAAACCAGTCGGCTTATTCTGTTTGTCTTTAAAAATAGCCACACATCGATGCTGTAGTTAAACAAAGAGAAGTATATTATCACAATGCAAACACAAGACCAGCTACTGTGAAGGCAAACAACTGTTAGCCCATTTTCAGTTTTCAGAAAAACCTGAGGCATTACGTGCACACAACAGTGGAGTTGCTAGCCTCCTCGCAATTTCTCAGTGGCCTGTGACTCCATAATGACCCACACACTGCTACGCTTGCCCCTCCCCCTCACTCTGCCAAGCTAGCGCGTGTCCCCCGGAGCCCTGCTGGCTGGGGCCAGGGTGCCCCCTCGGCTCAGCTGCCCAGCACTAGCGAGGTGGGCACCCCCGGCCCCCCATGACTGTGCGTCTCTGCTTCTCAGCTGGGAAGCAGCAGGAAGGAGGGCAGAGAACAAAACGGCCAGAGCAGCACCTTGAGAAGGAGGGCCCGCCCGCCCGTCCGCCCGCACAAGTAAGACCAGCATTCTGGCCTTTACGTCAGTGAATATGCGCACTTTAGATACCGCGATAAAAGCAATCGGGTTTTCCTCCTGTGACTAGCTCGCTTTACCTAGCATGATTTTCTCCAGGTTCATCCATATTGCTGGAAATGGCAGGATTTTCTTCCTTTTTAAGGGCTGAACAGTATGCATATATGCATTTCACCTAATCACATTAATTTCAGGGAACAACACTGAAGTTAACAAAGAAATCCACTTCTCTCTTCCAAATGGGGATTTCAACTTCTTTAGATAAATACCTAGCTGGGTTGTTACTCGGGATGCTGAGGCAGGAGGATCACTGAAAGTTCAAGACCAGTCTGAACTACATAGCGAGACCTTGTCTCAAAAAAACTCCCAAAACCAAAAACCAATGAAAAAACCCAAGGGAAATATCCAGGTAGTCTTATCTTTAATGTTTTCGGGAGTCTCCACACCAGTTCCTGTAAGAGCCACAGGACTCCACAGCCCTCTAACAGCACACGGGGGCCTGACCCTCCCTGCAGCTCCGGATCCAGCTGCTTCCCTTCCCCAGGGTGCTCTCTGGCCACCGCCCCCAGGGCCGCCCACTCCCCTACCCCTGCCCCACGTGCTCCTCCTTCAGTTTCCTGTGTCATGAAGTGCGACTCCCATTTACTTGGGTGTCTAAACTGGGAGACCTAGGAGCCACTGTTGATTCACTTCTGCTTTTTTCTTCTTTATTTCATCGGGCCCCTCACTTTTATCTGGAAACTGTCTGGCGTCTGTTCCTTTCCGTCCCTCCCCCGCCACATGAATCCATGCCTTCTAGCGCACAGGTTGACACTTCACAACGGTGATCTTGGAAACCATTTCTTGGGCACAGCAAAAAGCACAGGCAACCCGAGCGAAGATAATCAACTCTGGCACGGAGTCCTGCTGGGCTCAGGCCTCTGGGAGGAACACAAAGGAGCTGCAGGACTGCTGGGCTTGCAGCTCCAGGCTGAGGCTGTAGGCGGCCAGGGTCCTGTGCAGGAAACAATCCGCCAGGAGAAGACACGGCGGGAGCTGACCGTCGGTTTTGTTCTGCGCAGAAGCCAACCTGACTGCTGAGCCCAGGCTGAGGCGCAGGAAAGGCCCAGCAGTCCTCTGGCAAGCGAAGGCTGAACCGGAGAGAAAACCTCAAAGCCACACTCACACAATGAAGCAGAGCTAAAACTGGAAAGGACACATTTACAATGGAACCAATCCATCCAGATGTGTGACTTTTTCCAGCAGCCTCTGGCCACCAGGGGGATGGCTGGCCAGGACAGGTAACTGGGCTCATGGACACGGCAGCATCTACGCACCGAATACTGTGCTTGGTTCCTTAAACTTCCCCCTCGGAGAATACCGGCTTTCAAAGTGGGTCCAACCACAGCCCTGAGTGAGCACCACCGTGCACCCGACAGCTGCTGGCGACACGCCTCTCGGTGGACTCCGACTCACCTGGTGCTTTAGTGGAGACTCTATCCTCCTGAACTCAGAAGGCTGATTTTCTAGCTGGTAGACAATCAGGCCCCTCTCCGCAGTCGCCACTACGGCCATTGGATAAATCTAGGGAATGGAGGAAAACAGAGATGCGCTTGACATGAACGGCGTGGGCTCTTTTTATACTGAAGTATGACATCAATTTTTACTCAAAATTCTTAAAGTTTAATAATTTAATAACGGCAACATGTTTCATGAAAACCTAGAAAAATTGTATTTAAAGTAGGACACTCAAAAATACTTATTTTTTTCAAACTATAAAATATGTGAATATTTACAAAGTATTCTGAGGAACTGAGAATAAAACCACCCATACGTGACAATGACTACTAACACGATGGTCTGAGACTAGTATCACCCATACATGACCATGACTAACATGATGGTATTATTTTATTCCAGTCTTTTTTTCTGACCATTATGTGTATAAACACTTCTGTATAATTCACGCCCTTTACTCAAACCATGTTTCATGAGCATCGGCCAATTCTTCACTTTTCTGAGAATACCAGAGTGGCTTCCAGTGTTCCCTCCAATGAACCTAGCTCAGGGTCACAGGGCCCATTTGCCCGTCAGCCTGTTAGCTCACACTGTTAGGTCACTACATTACATCAAGCAAGACGACCTGTACCTGGCATTTTCTGGAGATAAGTTCCTCAGTGGAATTACTGGGATAGGTGACATAAAACCTTAAGACTATGTCTAAACAGATGAAGAAAGCTCTTTCGTTTCCATCCTGTTTAGAGACAGTCCCAAAGAACCCCATCCCAAAGTTACGTAAGTTTTCCTACCATAAGATAAACGGTACACTAGGGATGACATGTAGCTAGCTGAGTACAGTCACACAAGTGACCAAAAACACCAGTAATTAGTAATACTGGAATAAAGGCAGTCCTCAGATCCCCTATCCTCTAGGACAACTAGGGCAAAGTGAATTCCATCTAGTAATACTGCAGAGGGGTTTTTAGATTACCCGCTACCTGTAGAGTGTTGTATGTGAAAAACGTTTATTCTGTACTTTAAAAGGAAATGACATTCCTTACCACGTCAGCACAGTAACACCTTTCAGGGAGCTGCAAGACCATCATAGGGTTTGATGACCGAGTATCCCAAAACTGAAAGTGAAAAGGAGAAGCAGAGACTGACTGTTCAGGGCTGCAGTCTACACGAGGTAAGAATAAATGTCCACCTTGATCAGGCCACACAAGGCCTACACCACATGTTGTACCTTTAAAGTCTTATCCCAGCTCCCAGTCATCACACAGCTGTAGTTTGGAGCTTTGATCCAATGTATAGTTTTAACAGGAGCATCATGCTTTCAACAAGACAAAAAGAAACAGATCAGTGTAACAGTGTGCTAGAGTTCTACAATTCAAAACAACGGAGAATGTAAATACAACGATCACAGCAAACAAAAATAAAGCTATTTCAGTGCTTCCCCATGACCAAAAATATTCAACATGAAGGAATACACATCTTCTTCCATTCTAACAAACTCTAATTTGAGTTTTACTCACAAGACAGTAAGCCCCTCCCTGGGACATATTCAAAACTAGTGAAGAACTACACCAATTTGATTTCTTTACCAAGCAGACACAAATTAAGGCCAGGGAGATGCTGCTAGCACACACCATGATCAGTATACCAGTGCAGTGCTAGGATTCAGAGCATGTGACACTGTTCTGGAAATGCGTCTGCGTCAAGAGGCTCCCCCTCAGCACCCCCAAACACCAGGGCCCTCCAGTTGTAGGTTCTCTCCTCGCCACTTCTGCGTCTCTCAGTATTCGTTGCATGAATGATGGCTGCTATTGCTGGAGGACTATAAAAGCTCTATGGGTGTGTGGGAAAAGCACCCCTTACTTCCGTATTTCTAGCCCCCGATGACAGTGCCTTGCACATGGCAAGCATTCAGCAAACACATGCTGGATGATGAGGGACCAAATCCAGCCGGGAGAGGCAGGTTGTACAACGTCAGGGTTCAGACACGTGAATGGCAAGGTCAAGCCACGACAGCTGTTCATGCCATGCATGCATACTTGAAAGACTTAAAACAGCTGCTCTGTGAAATGCTACGACCATGAGAATGGCTACGAAGCTGGTGCTGTGTCTGTGCTCAAGAGGTTTCCGGCACACTTAAGTGACTTGATTAGGCAAACTGCACTTTTTAGAGAATCATTACAGCCAAGAATAATCGTTAAGGCTGATCCTTCTCGGGTGCTTTGCAGAGGGCTTGGTCACCTGGGCGATCTGTATTGCTTGGTTACTGTTGAGGTCCCACATTTTGGCAGTTTTGTCACACGATGCTGTAAATACTTTGCTTCCATCCTAAAGGAAGAGAAAATTTGGCATTCTGAGGAAACTCAATCTCTACATGTGCATTCATATATAAAGTTGAATTATGTGTTCTACGATTTTTATTATTTCAACTATGTGGAGGCCAGTGTACTGCAAACTACAGTTATACACGAACATTTCAGGTGTACATTTTATTGATTGACAACATCTGCAGGATTAAAAAAATGAATTATCACTTCAAGTCATAATGAAGTTTAAGTCTCTCATCCCTGATTCCAGTTTTTTCTCAAGAGCAACTTTGGGCCACTTTTAACATTTTTCTCATTTTGACAAAATGTAACACTTTGAAAATCACTGGTCCTATGTAAGCTAGTGCGGCTTTAAAAATAAGCAATCACTGTGTAATGGCTTTAAAAAGTCTTACGTAGAACTCATAAAGTAAGTGTACTGTCACTGCAGCTGGAAAGCCGCCATACACATCACATGGTTGTGTGGCTCCATTCCAATAAAACTTTATTTAGTAGAAAAATAGGCCATGGGCCCGACTTGCTACACGGCCATAATTTACTAAGCCCCCGTTCACTTATTTTAATTCTGGTTTCAGAGCTCAAAAGCTCAACCCTCCCTCCACCAAATGTGAAGCCACAGTTCTCCACCTGAAAGAAGAGTTTGTATCAGCTACTCCCTCCATCAGTGAGTATACAGGCACAATACCACAAATCCTGGGCAACGTGGCAACCCAACCCATAGAGGGCCGAGCAGACAGCGATGCCTGCTATCTCGGAATAGCTCAGCCGAAGGGACATACTGCTGCGCGCCACTGGCCTCCATGCGCTGTGCCGAGTGAAAGGAGCCAGTCTCAGGGGCCTGTGTCCTGCGCAGGTTCCCACCTTCATAACAAGCTTGTAAGCAAGACTCAGGGACAGGAAACAGATAAGTGGTTTCCAGGGACTGGAGTTAGGATTTGACTACAAAAAGACAAGAAAAACTCTGGAGCTGATGGATCTGTTCTACATCTCGAATGTGACTCCGTGTGTTCCTCAAAACACACAACTATACATACCCTAAAATGGTTCAACTTGACAGCACACATAACAAATACCTCATAAATAAAATCTAACTAAAAAATAACCTAGTAACATTTGACTGCATAAAGAAAGGTACAAGGCCTCGGAAGGGGCTTGAAGCGGAGCATCATAGCACATCTGTCTCTAGCTTCCGCTGGGTTCAGCCGCAAGGCAGCAGTGCCAGAATGAGGGAAGACCAGGTGTTAGCTGTGAGCTAACACAGTTCCAGGAGGGCCACAGGTGCCTCACCCATCTCTCTGCTGGTCTCTCTGTGAACAGTCACTTTATTACCAAACTCTCCTCAACCAGGGGGGAAAAAAAGACAAGAAAACAAAACAAAACAAAAGAGGAGGAGGAAAACCTCTATGTTCAGGTTCTGGGGAGGGAAAAAAAACAATAAAATTAAAAAGCATTTCTGATATAGTGGTACTTGTCACTTGATTGGTTCTGGGAGATGCAATAAATACCAAAAATGACAAGTACCAAACAAATTGTTTTGGGTGGAAAGAGTAGCAAGTCATGCAGTAATTGACACCAACATGTTCTAACCTGTACTTCAGGTACCAATCAAATGAGAAGTATGAGGACAAAATTTTCACATCAAAATCAGGTACTAAGAGACAAATTTCAAAGCACTCAAGTACCAAGATATGATGGTAAAAGAAATGTATTAAGTTTTTTTCTCCTCTGGGGTTTTCCAATAGTAAAATGTCTAATTTTAAAGCAAAGCTGTATCTGGGTGTGGTGGTGCACTCCTGTAATCTCAGTATACTAGGAGGCTGAGACAGAATGACTCCAAGTCTGAACCCAGTCTGGGCTATTTTGTGAGACCCTGTATCAAAACAAAAAACAAAAGTGTTTGGGATATAGCTCAGTGCCAGCATCCTGGGTTTAATCTTCAGTATTGCAAATAAAAATTATAAATATAAACAAAAAACAATAAAGATCATGGTGTAAAGATAGGGGCTTCCAGAAGGTGTATAATCCTTTGCACTTTAACACAAGAAATGCCTTCAGAGAGATTATCTTACTAAAGTTAACATTAAGAGCATCAATAAACTACTGTACTCTTATTAAGAAATTTAAAATTCCTACAATATGAGCTGGGTGTGGTGGCTCATACCTGTAATCCCAGCACTCAGGAGGCTGAGACAGGCGGATGGTTGTGAGTTTGAGACCAGCCTGGGCTACAAAGTGAGCTCAAGGCCAGCCTGAAAGGCATAGTGAGACCCGGTCTCAAAAACACCAGGGCCAGGGATCTAGCTCAGTGGCCTAAGTGCCAGGCTGGCAAACACAAGGTTGTGAGTTCAATCCCTGGTGCCACAAAAAAGAAAAATTCCTACAATATGGATATATACATACTATATAGGTCAGATATCCTTAATCCAAAAAACTAAAATATTCCAAACTTTTTTTTCCCTTCTGTTGGTTTTTTGAGGTAGGGTTTTGTTACATGGTTCAGGCTGGCCCTGAAGTCACTTTGTAGCCCAGATTGGCCTTGATCTCACAGCGATCCTCCTGCCTCAGCCTCCCAAATGCTGAGATTACAGGTATGTGCCACCGTACTCGGCAGTATCCCAATTTTTTCAGTGCCATCTACCACTTGACCAATTAGATACACTCAAATAGTAAAGTCTATGCAAAATATTCCCAAATTTGGAAATTTCAAAATCTGATACACTTCTGGTCTCAAGCATTTCAGGTAAAGGGGGCACTTAACTTGCATTTGCATTCAGGTTACTAAGTATTCAGAATTACACAGTACTTAACAGTAGAAGAGAACATCAGAAATGAGGGAGCCGTACATCACTCCAGCAGACGTCGAGGACAGGCCCAGTGTGCATTTGCTGGGCTTTTGGAATGGTCTGCCCGTTGTCCTGAACCTCCCAGCAGCGAACCTGTGGGAACGAGAGAGGAGGCGAGTGAAGCAATTCGTGGTGTCTTAACACGCCCAGTGCTGCCGGGCGCCACTATACATCATAATTCAAACAACCAAGACCGGAGTGGAAACTTACCTTTCTATTCTGAATGCTGTAATTTTTTTTATCACTTCCCCATCTATAACCATTGCATTTTATACTTAAGTGATTTTTTTAAATACAAAAAAAAAATCACTCAACTTCTGCCAGACATCCATGGTTAACAGTTCCTCGTGCTTTCAATCTTCCTTTAACATACCCATATTTTCTTGAAAAAACTAGAATACAGCACCTTTACTTTGTAACCACAGCTTTTCTCACGTGCACCACTGTCCTATTCGTCTTTAAACATTTTTCTAACGTGTAGTGGCAGAGCCAATGAAACCTTTCAGAAACTACACAGAAAGCACAGCTGTTCAGCCCAGGCTTCTTTCCTCCCTGTTCTGTCCTTGCCCCTTCGCTGCCCCCACCTGCAGGGCAGCTGGAAATCTTTCCTAAAAACGTCCACACTGGTGTCCCATCCTGTGCCTGGCAGTGCAGATCTGCAGCCCAGCTTCGGCACGCAGACACGACCTGGGCTATCACTTCGCTTCTCCACGCCTCAGAACCCTGACTGGTAACGTGGAGGTGGCAGGAAGTTGTTTAGTTACTGCAAAGACTAATTCAGGCAACACATATAAAGTAGCTTAGCACATCCCAGCTTCCCAGGAGAATCAGTGAGATAAGGGGCTTCAACCTAAGGATGCCTGACAGACACTGCTAATAACTGCAGAAAAAATGTCCCACTTCTCATGCCTACCGGCAACACATGTGAGGTTTAAGCTTTTAAAACTTTTGTTAATTTGATTCAAAAAAGTCTATCACATATATTTGTCTCTTTCTGATATGTGTGGCTGAATGGTTTTAGTTTACTTTTTATGAAGTATCTCTTCACATCCTGTGCTAATTTTTCTAACAGATTTTGTATGCTAATGACTGAGTCTTCTTCTCTAGCTACATAATAAGAAATTATAATGATCACACAGGATTTGTGATTGTTTAAAGTCAAAAAAGTTGAACAAGTATCTGAAGAACGTTTTCAGGATGCCAGGAAAGGAAATTTGTATACACTATCATGGGTAGCATTCCTTTTCAAAGAAGACCAATTTGGTTTGTGAATACTCTAGAAGACAGTGGACTAGCATAGGTCTTTTCAAGCAATGCGTATGACTGTAATGTTTCCACTGAGAAGGGCTCACAGCCTTTAAACTTGTTTCTTGAAAAAGGCCATGTATTCAGCCTTAGCTCGGATTCATTCACTCAGCAGAGAATGGAGCTAAAGGGAAGGTAACCTCGTTCACGCAGACGCATGATTTACAGAAGATGCCCTTAGGAAGCACTTACATCATTAGCCCATGATCCTGCAATAAGAAAGTTCCCCGGCAAGGTTGGTGGACTGAATGATAGACACCCGATGCTGTCATCAGGAGAAGATGTTACTTCAATATCCTGGGGAGGGAAAAACCAATGTTAAACTGTACCCATCATTACAGTGTCAAAACTGCTTTTTCCTCTCACTAAATGTATCAGAATGGACTTTCCTTGTCTCAAAAACTGAATCAGACTTTTCCTTACTTTGAGCAAAGAGAGGAGTAATAAACAAGTCAGGCAAAGAACTAGCACTACTGGGACAAGAAGCAGTCTCTACATGAAAGGCCCAAAGCCCTGTTTTTGGCCTGCCGGTTCACTCCTGCCTTTGCTGTTTGGTCTTAGTTGTCACGCGCCCTCATTCTCCTCTACCACGGAGACCCTGATTCTGCAGTGCTTGGGGGGAACCTTTGGGAGCAGGGAACTATACAGTCTCCAGGGATTCTGGAGACCTGGCAAGGGAGGAGGAGGAGACGTGTCCAGGAGACTGGTACTCCTGAGCTCAAAGCCTTGAGAAAGTATGGCTGGACAACATTTCAGACCTTTCACCCCAAAGGTGGCTCCGAAGCCGTCTCTTTTGCTCCTCCTGTCACAGTGTAGGAAACTCTGGCCTGAACTCGTTCTACAAACTCGAGCAGCTTTATGTGGTACCTTCATAGGGTTGTGATTATCTGTGGTTGTGCTGCCAAACATGCTGGTCCCGCCAGTTCCAAAACCGGAGGTTGTTCCAAACAGACTCATTTTGTTTCTAAAAATAAAGTGGAAAATGTAAAGGACAGCTCCTTTCATAAATAACAAACATCGGTGAGATGCAACATAAAAATACTAAGAGCAGAACAACTCTAAATGGCTCAATGCCAGGCTTTTCTCTTCAGATCTAAATTTATAGTAAGCAACTTTCTATTTCAGAATAGTTTTACATTTATAGAAAATTGAGAAGACAGGCGAATTCCCACATACTCCACATTCAGTTCCCCTACTAGTATGTTAGTATGATGTATTTGTCACCACTAATGAGCCAATATACATACATTACAGCAGAGTATGTTTTTAGTCACCAGCTAGGAAATAAATGTGGTCATTCTTTACAGTGAGAGACCTTCAGCTACACACCAGAATACAACCGTCGAAAGGGTCCTCATGTACAGGTTCACGTTCTTATTCTGGCACGTTCTTACTCTGGTGTTCTTTTTCTAGCAATTAGCCAGAAAAACCACCGGTTCTAAAAGAAATTCACAATACATATATTGTTTTTTTGTTTTTGT
>RJWT010038368.1:0-12898 GCA_004365215.1 Cuniculus paca
ATTAGTTTGTTGCAAAAGATACAACAACTAAGATGAAAATATTTAAAATGTTGGTATACATTTTTTAGTGATTTTAGATTTTAGTGATTTTAGGATTCTAGACTTTGAGAGTAATTTAGTATTTTCTTCCTAAGTCTGCTGAAATCTAACAGTAACAGTTTTGTAAGTAGCCAGAATGAAAACAGTTCCCTACCATTACTCCGTGTGGCCTATGGTTTATACGCCTCCTTCTCCTTTGTCTTTTCCCTCATGCAGTTCTGGAAGTTGCTGTACTCAGCACAGAAGGGCAGATCCAAGACTTTAAATTTCCTCTGGGCATCAAGGGAGCAGGCAGCTCAATCCAGCTCTCTGCAAACACTGTCAAACAGAACAGCAGAAATGGTAAGAGGACGGCCTAGTAGAGGTGACTCTGTGGGGGAAACCAACTCTAAAATGGCTAATTACGTTACCAAGTGAAGCAACGGTGGCTTAACTTCTACAGATTTCTAATCGTACCTTACTCCTTCCCCATAAGCTTAACCTAAATAAAGACACCATAGGAGTTTTCTTATTCTTACTTTGTTGTTAGCATATTACCTGCTAGTCGTAATGACTATTTTTACCTTCCTAGGGCTTGCAAAATTGGTGTTCATCATTTACCGGAGTCTAGGACAGTTCCTTAGTACAGAAAATGCAACCATTAAACTGGGTGCTGACTTCATTGGTCGCAATAGTACCATTGCGGTGAATTCTCACGTCATTTCAGTTTCAATCAATAAGGAGTCCAGCAGAGTGTACCTGACCGATCCTGTGCTTTTTACCCTGCCACACATTGATGTAAGTTAATGTATGCTAATGAAGTAATAGAAGGTTATAAAACCACAGAGGAAGGAAAACAAAGCCAAGAAGCCGGGGTTGCAAAGAGGAGAGTGGGAAGATGGGAGGGAGGAAGGACCTTTCCATTTGAATTTTAAATGTTGGACTAGGTCAGAGACACAAGTTTATTTAAGTCTGTGAACATAAAATTAAATGAGCCTGGTTCAGTGATTATTAGAATTTAAGTGTATTCTTAATGAAAGCTAATTCAGTAATCAACGGCAAAATGTAAATGACTTTAATTTGTTTTCAAATGAAAATTAACTCTTACCTTAGCAGCAGGATAGGTTAGTGTTAACTCTTTGTATTCTGCCTTTGATTGTTGCAAATCTTTTTTATTTTTTTAATATTTCAACTGATTATGTTTAACACAGCTGTTACCCAGTGTTGTAATGTGTTTTAAAAAGTACAGTATACAATTGAGGAGATGTGACTCTAAGTAAAATGTACACTCAGTACACTATTTTGGAAGACTGGCTATTAAACATAAAATGAGTAAGTGCCCACAGTAACCAAGTGAATTCCATAAGTGACAAAAGTAAATTTGTGCAACCAAGGTCCTCATGTAGTATCTGCTTCAGTTGATTTACTCTTAAGAGACCTGAGCTATTAACTGCATGGCTTCAAATGGTTACTTAAAAATGTGTCACTGAGAACCCACCAAAACTGAAAATGGATCTTTAAGACACTTGGCCCTTATCAAACTTTGCCAGAACAAATTTGTGGCACTAATTATTGTCAGAAAAGAAAAAAACAATGATTCTAATGTACCATCAGTATGTAAAATCATAAAATGGAAATTGTAATTGTGTAAAATGGGTCTTTGGTAATTTAGAGTATACTTTAGAGTGTTTCGGACTATAAAGCCCCTTTTAAGCTAGATGTCTGCCTCGTATAACATAGTCCACAATTTTGCTGATGAAAAACTTTATAGTCCGAAACATGCAAAGTTTAATCTGAATTACCTTTTACACATATTACACAATTGCTGTTGCCATCCTAGAGTGTGAAATCCTAATTTTATCTTGTCATTTTATTTCCCAGCCTGACAATTATTTCAATGCAAACTGTTCCTTCTGGAACTACTCAGAAAGAACTATGATGGGATATTGGTCTACCCAGGGCTGCAAGCTGGTTGACACTAATAAAACTCGTACGACGTGTGCCTGCAGCCACCTAACCAATTTTGCCATTCTCATGGCCCACAGGGAAATTGCAGTAAGTATCTGCACTTCTAATTAGTAGCAGAGAAAAACCTCAGAGATTCAACACAGTGTGTGTAATGGTCCTGTCTTTGGGTGCTTATCGTAACTAAAAAAGCGAACGGGAATGTGGATTTGTAACTGTTTCTACATTGTCCGTTTATTGTAAGAAGCCTTGGCACTCAGTTAATACTGGTACTTCTCAAAGTCATGCACTCGAGTATTGCTTCATGTACTTGTTCTCTGAAGTTTTTCTGCTTTGGGCAGGTGTTTGTCAGAAGCCTCCAATGATTTAAAAAATGAGCATCAGTGGGTCCTACAAAGAAGACAGACTCTAAAGTTTAGCGTGCCCTTTCCTTCTGGAATGTTGGGGGTCTCACTTTACAACCTTCACTTTAGGTTTCCTAAATACTTTGCACACTGTGTGAAGCTGAAGACTTTAAAAAGTCAGATTTGTTACTGAAGCATGTTTTATTGTTATGTCTCATGATAGCCAGAAGATAAATATTTTAAGTCTAGTGTGAAATTTTAAGCTTTACTTTTACTCAGCTCTCAATATGTAAACATATAGAAACTCAAGGAGAAAATGAAAACTTAGAACTTGGCTTATACGTTAGCCGGTAAAGTCATTAAAATGTCTATTACGTTTAGTCATGTATTTGTTTGTCATGGAAACACTTTTTGTGTATTTCTGTAGGTAATTATTTCAATCATTATTCTAAAATACATGTATTCTTGTACCATTGTCCAAGTAAATCTTCATCTTTCTTAGGTTATTCTTTAAGATCATACTGAACTGTGTTGTATGGTCAAAATTTCTTTTTAGTAACAGGCCTCATTTAAACACATACGAATATTACTCTTCAGAAAATTCAGTATTTAAAATAAGCTATGTGTGTAAACTATGTTCCTATAGTTGATGTAATGTAGGAATACTAATATGCTTTGTATCTTTTTAATTTTCAGTATAAAGATGGAGTTCATGAATTGCTTCTTACAGTCATCACCTGGGTGGGAATCGTCATTTCTCTAGTTTGCCTGGCTATCTGCATCTTCACTTTCTGCTTTTTCCGTGGTCTACAGAGTGACCGTAATACTATTCACAAGAACCTTTGTATCAACCTTTTCATTGCTGAATTTATTTTTCTAATAGGCATTGATAAGACCAAATACACGGTAAGCACACCTGCTAAGTTTATTGACCTTGGATCTCTGAAAATTATTTTAATAGATTTGAATCCTCATGTGGTGCTGATGTTAATATTTGACATTGGAACTTGATATAATTGACCTGGCAGTGTTGAAAGATAATTTGTAATAAATTAAAGGGCAGCTCAATCATGAAGTAATGTTATCAATGAATTTATTTCATGTATAAATGTAACTTGCATCTCTCTGGGTTGTTATCAAGACATGCAATTAGGATAGAAAAATGTTGGGGCCACAGAAATGATACTATTTTTTTTAAATCTGACTTTGCTTACATAATATTTCTGACCAGTGATCCTTTTTCATATTTAAAGCAATTTATTCATCATCATGAAGTTTGAGTGTCAGAAACAGAACTTAATCAGTTAATGCATCACCCTCTATTCACCTGCTCTGGAATGAATTTAAGAATGCTCCAGATACAATAGGAAAGTAATCCTATATAATTAGAGCCAGCTTATGTGGCCTTAAAGCAAAATTTTAAAATTCCATTGTAGAAAACATAAAAATAATATATTTGCAAACAGCTGTTCTAAAGACTTGTGAAGCAAATCATCAAGTAGATTATTTAGATATCCTAATGGATCATTTGAGAAGAAAAATTAAGATGGTTTCTTATTTGATGCTTAATTTCACTAAAAGTAGTGAAGTCTCACAGTGATGAAATCTAGCACACTTGGCATCATACTGTGCAAGCATTATAGTTTTCATGTTTGGAAGCATTTTTAACTCTCTCCATTTATGAACAAAATGCACTTAGTGGAAATCGGACTTTAAATAACGATACATTTTTCAAACAATAGTGATTTCTGTTGTAGTTTGGTAGTAGTTTTGGTTGAGCTGTTTCTATTCATGAGTCTCCTTTTGTGTTTTTTGTTCTTTTCCTCCCTAGATCGCTTGCCCAATCTTTGCAGGCCTTCTACACTTTTTCTTTTTGGCAGCTTTTGCTTGGATGTGCCTAGAAGGGGTGCAACTCTATTTGATGTTAGTGGAAGTTTTTGAAAGTGAATATTCAAGGAAGAAATATTACTATGTTGCTGGTTACTTGTTTCCTGCCACAGTGGTTGGAGTTTCAGCTGCTATTGACTATAAGAGCTATGGAACAGAAAAAGCGTAAGTAATTGCAAGTGACCTGAGTGTTTTTCAAGTGAATAATTTTTTAAAGCCTGTTAGCTGTCACTGAAGGTCCCTGACAGATTAAAATAGCATTTGAAAGCTTTATTGGTAAGAGAATGGGCATGCCGTGCACAAATTACAATCAAGTCTTTTGTAATTTTCTAGGTTCAGAGGATTTGTACTCTGGCCAGGCAGATTCTAAATTATGGACTTTCTTTTTAACACAAAAGATTGACCTGAAACAAATTGAAAAAGTAAATAACTTTTTGGCCTTAGAAAGATATTAAGTAAAAATTCTTCTGAACTTAAAGCATCTGACAGGTTTAACTACTCAGTTTTAAGCTAATGCTTCATTAGCTGTCTTTGTACAGCCAACTTTGTATCTAACTCTCCTTCTGAATTGTGACAGTAGCATATTCTATCCCATATGTTTTACTTTGATAATATTGTATCAGGCTTCTTGAGAAGATTAAAATAAGTCACTGTCTTTCATTATAAAAATATAGATATTTATGGAAAATGATAGAAGGTAGTCATGGCCATGTTTGTGAAGATTTTTGCTACAGGCATGAGTTGGCCTTCAATTTTTTTTTTCTCTGATAAAATTAGTTGTATGAAAATTCTTTTGGAATAAAGAATACTTTTCAACTCTACAGATGATGAAAGACAAATAAAAGAAATTCAACAGGTCTTTAGTGTTACATGAAAAATGAACCACTAAGTAAAATCTGTTTTAATAAGGTCATTCATCATTTACTCTAGTACTTTGCATGTTCTGTGCTTTGATTTTTTTTTCTTATATTCATCCATTCCTAATAGAGTTATTATATGAATGCTATACTGTTTTTGCAATAAATATAATATCTAAAGAGCCTTTTATTTGGTATGCATGTATGCGTGCTATGTTCCTTACATGAAAGATGAATTTTGAAGATTACATGTAGAACTTTAAAATGATGAAATAATTTGGAATATTAAGTTTCAAATATTTCTTAATAAAGAGAAGAGGTCTTAAGAATTTTTTTTGGTGGAGGACTTACTATTTTCTTCACATAGGCATAATTTTTTATGCTCTTCCCAGATACAAAGCCTGAAATGAAAAACAGCAAGTTGTAAATAAACTGCTATCTTTTGTTAAATCAAAAACCAATTCAGAATTATTATAATTGCTCTTGCCCATGATAAATAAATTTTTGAAGGCAAATGGAGAGATAATCTTGTTAGGTTTTAAAAAATTCTATTTTTGTTGTGATGTTGAGGATTCAGTGAAACTACTTAATGCATGTTCTTTTCTTTTCATAACAGTTGCTGGCTTCATGTTGACAACTATTTCATATGGAGTTTCATTGGACCTGTTACCTTTATTATTCTGGTAAGCAGATGCTGTGTTCTCGTACATTTTAGCTGCTATTTTAGCAGAGTTGCTTGAGCAAACATAATTTGTTTTATTGTTTACTATTCAAGTATTCACAAAATTACAAACGTCTTTCGGGATAATATTATGCAGTATATTTTATTATGATAACCCCTGTTGACAGTTCGTAGACGTACTCTTTCTGGAAATTATTTCTCCTGAAAAATACCATTTCCTATTTCTAACTCAGTATCATAGCAGAATCTAAAAATACATTTTCTTATAATCTATGTTATGAATTAAATGAATGTTTTAGAAAAGCAACTGGATATTCCCATTCTGTCTGAACTTCCACATAGAAATTTAGTACTTTTGTATTTTATTTTATTTTATTTTATTTTTTTTTATTTATTTTTTTGCGGCACCGGGGATTGAACTCACGACCTTGCACTTGCCGGGCTAGACCGCTGAGCTAGATCCCCAGCCCTGAAATTTAGTACTTTTGAATAAATAGTCACACTCTAAATTCTTTAGGGTATGAAAAGGTTTTAAAATCTAATAAAAGAATGCTAAATGACTTTTATTCATTAGAAATAAAATTACTTTTCTAAGACTTAAAATTCCAAATCAAAATACTGGGTTTTAAGAAATTTTAACTTTTAGATGAAGTTGATACAAATTAAGAACAGTGCCATTAGGCATTTTTAAACTTCTTCCACTACTTTTATTCATATTTGAAATACAATCAAAACAAGAGTAGAGCTAAATTATGAGGCCTTTAGTGTTTAAAACTTTTACTAAATTGTTGCATTATGTTGATAGAAATGGTGGTATAACCACTAAAATGTTGCCAAGGGAAACAAACAAGTTCAAATATTACTTGTATCTTTTTGTTCTCATTTAAGAATTTTTTTAAGAGCAACCCATGAACTTCTTAGGATATTTCGTTGGTTATCTATTGTTTCATAAAATTGTGAAACAATTTAATTAGCTGAGGAAACTTTAAACCACTTCAAATTTATGTACATTTTGTCATTGCATTTACTAATTTTACACAATTACTTTTCAAAGCAAAATGAAAATTGAGGTGAATACTTGTATGAATTGTAGTATATTCTGAAGTGTCCTATGAACAGTGATTTCTGATCATAATTATTTAATACAGATGACTCCCAGTTTCTGTTCCCAGTTTATGTCTAACAGCCTGAACCTTTCTAGAATAAAATGACAAACAGCTGACAGGAAGAAGTGTGGTCCTTAAAGATACAGGCATCCTTTTTCTCCTAAGCCCTTTGCTGAATGCATATATGTTTTGAAAAATATTTTGGTCTGTGAAAGTGTCATGTGTTTACTTTTGTTGAACTTCAATTCTGTTTGTTTTGTATTTGTTAAGGTAACGGTTAAGTGTAGAGTATCAAATTTCACTTGGCAAAAATAATTAATGTTCATGCATACTGAGTTTTGTGTAAGAAAAGAGACAAAGGACATTTTATTGCCCATGGAAAATGAGATTGCACTATTATTTAATAGGGTCTTATTATAATCCTCAACCAAATCTTTCAGTTGAGGTATAAAGGGCTTTTTGGAACAGTGTTCACAAATTAAAAACAAAACCCTAGCAGGTAGCAAACACAGTGCAGATCTTGGAATTCTTCTACAATTTCTTTGCTCTCTAATCATCCCAACACAGAGAGACTCAGAGTGATATAGTAAGTAGTGCAAAAACAGTTTCTTGCAAAATAATATCTAACCTAAATTGAAATATGATAGTAGGCATGTTTGTTGAAAGTACATTTCCCTACGTGTATCCTCTGATGATCCAAGACATTGAACACTCAATTCAGGCACAAATCTTCATGACCTGGACTGTATTATTTACTATCTTTGCAAGGAATATCCTTTTAACTAAAATTACCTACTGCTATTCTTAAAAAGTATGGCTTAGCATTTCTAACTTTCCTGAATTGAAACCATTTAACAATGTTAAATAGGTGTACATTTTCAGTAATAATCTATGGAGAAAAATAATACACTAAGGAAGATAAAACTTCTGCATTTCTATAGAATGTCTTGCCTACAGGCACTAGAGTTATTATATCTATGAGAAAAGTGCTGGTAAGTAATGAGCAGTGGGGAACCATTAGTATGCCTGAAATGGTTTAATGAAAGCTTGGATCATGACACGTCAGGAGCTGTTCTTATCATTTGGACAGCTCCATCTGCATCATTAATAATTAATTCAGTTCAGTAAGAGTTCAGCTCACACACTCATTTAGAAGTCTTCTTCAGAGAACACCTCTCTGGCTGCCAGTTCCAAGGAGAAATAGGTTTCTGCTTGGCTAACAGCAAAGATCTGGAGATACAAGCGCAGTTTTAGAGTTGCCTTTGCCAGGTAGCAAAAGCTCCAGGGAGGACAAAAAGGGTCAGAACATGTGCAGTTCAGCGAGGTTACTTCAGAGTGGTATTTCTGTTCTTCTGTCTTATCATATCCATGTCAGCACTGCAAGCTGTGGAATGAATTTTAAGCTGCTAAATTCAGGTGGATGTGATTCAAGTGAGCAGGTTGACGACCATAAAACAACCGTGCCGTCCTGTAAACCGCGCTACTGACTTGCTTTTTAAAGCTTCTTTGTATTTTTATGTTTATCAACGCAAGTTCATGTTTAACTATTCTGTATCATTAAGTGGCACTGAAATTCATCCTCAGACTTCCCTGAAAATTACTTGAATAATTATTTATGTAATTCATCTTTTGGGATAGGTGAAAGAGTGATACTGGTCGTTGGAAAAGAAAAACTGCCTCAGTTTGGTGATTTACTCTTAGTTGGACAGGAAAAATTTTCCCTTTTCTGTCTGCTGTCAACCTTTCACATAGGGTTCTAAGACAAACTTACATAAATGCATCTGGACACACACACACTTGGAGGAGATAAGATGAGCTTAATTCTTGAATATATTACTTCAGCTCCAAAATGAATCAGCACCCTGAGTGCTGAGGCTGGATGGTTGACATACAGGGACTTATCTAATAGAATCCTGACTAATACAGTCCATACCTACTGGGGGCCTCTGTGCAAACAATTGAGTGAACTACATGTACTTGCCAGGTGTAGACAAATCTCTGTGTCTCTAATTATAGCTCTGATTTTTCCCCCTTTTACTAGTACATTGAGACTTTGAACCTACCCCAAAACATCCTGTTTAAATTCAGTAGTGTTTGTTTTGGGGAGAGAGGAACAAAGACCCAAAAGAGCAAAAGAGGGGCCTCATTGGAGTACAAATGAGAAGACCAGGATTTTGATGGTGGAGACTTTGCTTCCCATCAGAAATGCGGAAAATTCTGTGTTCGACTGTGGTGATTTAATTTTAAAATGCAGATCAAAGACAAGAAAATAAATGGAGGGAAAATAAGTGAAAAGAAATTGCATATTCTAACCAGAAAAAGAAAGAAGAGAGAGAAGTATGTGACTGGAAAGAGTATTTATGTCATGAGAAAAATGCAGAGAAGAAAGGAACTGAGATCGGCAGATTGTAGTTCATTTGAAACCAACCTTTTTTTCATCTTAGAGTGACTATTATTTTGGATTGTAGATTTTATCAAAGATGTCTTTATTTTTTCCTCTTCCTCTGGTTTGGATTGCTGTAGTTGTAGTTTAAGAAAAGAGAAGTGGAAAATCTATCAAAATCCTCTATGCTGCAAAATCATAACTCTTATAATAAGAATGTTTTACCTCCAGAAAAAGATCATAGCAACAATATTTATTCTGTGAAATTTAAATTTAGCATCACAATTTTTTTAGGCGTTGGAGAAAATAAAAGAAGTGTAAAACCACATTTTTAAAAATGTGTTCAATGCTTCAGTATATATTCTATTTAATTCCAGGATATAGTTCACTATTATATATGTTCTGACAGTGTATTAAATTGTTCAATTCCCACATGATACAAATATTTTTTTCATTGTTCTAATAACTAGTAAATAATGAGTGAAATTCCTTTTTTAATGAGTTTTGAAAACTTATTTAGCTTTTTTTTTCTGCCATCTTATGATTTACAACATGTCTTGCATATTTTTTCATGATTACTTTGTCTTGTTTTGATGGCATTTGTCCTAATTACACCATTGTATGCTTTCGCCATATTTCAAAGGCAAACAGTGTTTAGTGTAGTATCTAGTTTATTTTTTTTATACTCTGTGAACTAGCAAACAACTTTTATTCATCGACACTTATAGTCTGAGTGCAAAAATCCTTCTAGATTTTAGTGATTTTATTTTCCAATATTTTAGTTGTCTTTAAAGACACTTCTACATCTTTTCAAAAAATTCAGTTAGAAGTACATTAAAAGGATAGCTTTTTAAATATATTTTTATATTCATAATTGAGTTTTCTAACTTCGTGCAGTATCTAACTGTGCAAGAGAATAAGTAGCAAGCTTGGAGCAGACCCGATGAACTGTTAATGAGCTCACAGCCTGACTCGTGAGAACTGGGGGTGTTTTGGCCAGTTCCTCATTGTGGGAAGCTTGTGTTTTCTAAAGGGAATGGACATTAGTTAACTCTGGCAAGTTCATGAGTTGGAAGTCATTTGAAGAGTACACCTGTCATTTTATTTTATTCAGGTTTTCTGCGAGGCAGTATTTTTATGTATTTATTATTTATCTTCTATTTATTGTCATCTCTGAGTTATTTTTAACTGGTCTAGTCTTTATAAAAAGGCAGTTTTTTATATCAAGCTTGTGTATCTTTCTCACCCAGAACAAATTGGTTAATTTTATTTGGAAATACGTTGGGCTGTGGAGCCAGACCACAGTATATTGAATCATGGCACTGACATTATAGTAGCTGGGTAATCTTTAGCAAGATACATCTCAGTAATTTGCAAATTGGGTGTACAACTGCTGCCTGCTGCCTCTGACAGCAGCAGTGTTAGCTGACTCTTTTTCCTTAGAATTTCCTGTATTTTCTGAACTTGTCAATGTATTAATGGAAAGAAAATATAATGTTAAAAACTGTGAGTGGACTGAAGGAAATGGAAGGAGAGGAAAGCATCCAACAATCTTACTTTTAAAGAATTAAATGAGAATGTTTTCTGTTACATATTCAACTTGGCTAGTCTTCAGTGTTAAAAATAAAAAAGATTTTATCATAGTTACACTTTAATTTTATTTCTATATAAGTCGATTTCATTTTATTTTGGTTGTACTGAAAAAGACTTTCCTTCTTAAGGAATGTCTTTTTATCTGACTTTGCTCATTGAAAAAATATTCATTCCGATGTTTTCATCCATGGGACATTAATATTTTATACTTACTTTTTTTCTTTTTATGGCCAAATGCTTTATTCAACCACATTTTCCACATTGTTATGATTTTATACAGTGTAGTCAACAAACTTAGTAACTTTTTTCCTTTCTCTCTTGTACGACTACTACTGCTTTATTCCTAAATTGATGAAAGGATAATTTTATATGCTTAGAACATGATGAATAACAAGCTGTTGGCCCTGTAAACGCCAGGGTATGGTGGTGGGGAGTAATCCTAGATCCAGAAGCTTAGAATTAAAAAGAAATGTTATCAGGATATTGAAAAAGAATGGAAGAGAAAGAAGTAAAAGGATTTTAACCTAACAGTTGTGGTTGGTTTGTTTACATGAGTTTTGGTTGGGTTGTCTTTTAGGATATGTATAGAATTTTTCTTTTTACCCATTTCTTAATTGTACTAGTAAAAGCTACTGTCGCAAAGTATATAAAAAGTAATAATACTGTTCATTTTGCTTTTTAAAAACTAGAAATACTTTCAACGTGATTCTTTACAAAACTAATCGATATTTACCATACTTATCAGATAGCTCTCTAATTTTTCAAAGGCAGAAACTGTCTTCTCCACAGTAATATAAGCACGTCTTTGTGTGGTGCAGACAGGTCAAGATGTATTTGTTGAATGAAATGTTGACATATTGTAACAGCCCTGAAAATGTAAGCATTTATTTATATTTTGACAAGGTGTGATGACCTTTCGAAAATAAAGGATATGTTTCTACAATGTAATGCACTTTTTCTCTAGATATGCACTTCAAGAAATTAAATTTTAAATGCTTTGAAACAGAGCTGCTTTTGTCCTTAGGTAATTAACATTGAAGGGTAGGATGTTATCTGCCAACACATGCAAGTTATGCCCATTAACCTCATTTTATCCCTTAAGAGGAAATTCTACAGCTAAAAGAAATAATAAGGCACAGTAGACAAAATAATAAACAACCTAGATTAAAGCCTTTGCTCTGTTCCCAAACTCTTCATTAGGAAAGACTTGGAAATTTTAATTTATTGCCGTATATGATCTTTCCCAATTATAAACTCAGAAGTAGTGGTGAATGAGTAAGATAATGCTATCATTTGATCATGTGGCATTGTGGCTCAGTAAAAAGGATCATGTTACTATAACGGAGTTATGCTGATTATCTGCCAAGACGGAATCATATTCATCTCTACTTAAAATGGGTCCTTTACCGAATATATTATTTGAGGCTTGCGCTGTAAGTCATGTAAAGCTCTCAAAATAATATTGTTTTTGTTCCTTTTAAAATAAGAAGCCAATATAAATAAAAAGTCAAAATTCCAAAAGCAACCTAGCTTAGTTCTATTTTTACAGCATAAAAATGGAGCTGCATCTCCTCAGCATTCTGGCAGGTAGCTGTAGAAGTAAATGCAGATTACCAAACATTGTTCCTCCTCAGTCAAAACATAACCCTTTTCTTCTGAGTTCACTCTTTTTGTTTTTATTATTTTATTTTTATTTTAAAGAGATTAAAAGAAAACAAAATAAAAACGATATAGGATTTCAAAACAAGCTGATAGAAAATTAACAATAGTCACTATATTGCATATTGTTCTCTTCAGAATAATTGCACAGATTACAAGATACAGGCATGCGAAACAGATCGAACAACATAAGCAGTCACGGTTTTTTTAAATTCACTCTTGTTGACCTCTTAGAATTCCAGACCTGCTGTGTAAGGGTCCATCTTCCCCAGTTTGCCTTTGTTTCCACCTGATTCCCTTGCTGAGTTCAGAAGGACTCAAAATGGCCTTTCGTCAGAATTGGCCAACTTTCATGTGATACAGAGACACAGTGGGAAAGAGCAGATTGCCTTTAACAGTTAAGT
>RJWT010038369.1:0-12892 GCA_004365215.1 Cuniculus paca
AATAGATTTGTGTATTTACTAGATGCTAAGAACTCAAAGGAAATGGTGTGTGTGCTTCTAAAAAAATAGCCACAGAATTTAGCTTTTTAAAGGGAGATTAGATTTTGGCACAAAGATAAGGATAGCAGGGGTAAACAGTAATATATTTAACTGCCACAAATGAAACAAATCTGTTGTGAATATATCTGCATAAGAGAGATTGTCCTTCTCTTTTCTCCTTATAGGTTGTCTTATTACAAAATGATAAACACTCATGAAGCCAAAGTTATTTTCAACCATTTCATATCATCTGGACTTGAATTTAGAGAATATCCTTTAGTCTTTTAGCACATGCTCACCCAGTATTTTTAAGCAATGAACATCTCAATAAATATTTTCTTCGACAATCCAGTCAGCTTCAGCAACTCTAGCCAGCATATGTTTTTCAGCACTTTGTGTTTTTTTCTGTGTCTGTGTGTGTGTAACATTTCATGAATTGGAATAATCTGAAAATAGGCATCTGAATGATTGCTCTCATCAACAGGTGAGAATGGAGAGAGACAAAGAATTTTTTTCAATCTTTCTGGTTTACAGAAGCCCTCATGCTCTCTATAGCCACCATGTGGCGTTGTGCTAAGAGTTCCCCTGCTCTTTAGATTTCTTATAGACTGTTTTTCTATTTATCATTTTTTCCTTTCTGAGCTGCCCATGTTAACTGATTGTTTCTAAACTTACTCATATTAAGTACTTGCGTAGGGTTTTGATAATTGAAGATGTAGGCACCACTATGATCTTGGTGGAAAAGGAACCTAGCAATTTCATTTGTAGTCTGCTCAAGTTGTGCACGTTATTTCAGAATCAGACATTTAAACCTTTGAAAACCAAAGTTAAAAGTAGTCCCCTTTTTTTTTCTTTGCCTTGTTGTAGAAAGCATTTCCAGTTGAGGTTTTCTAACAATAGCCATCACTTACCAAGTGTCACTCACATCCCAAGTAATAGATGAAGAGTTTGATATGTAAAATCTCATGTAATCCTCATGTTAACCCTAGTCTAGTATGCATTGTTGTTCCCATTTTATGGATTAGGAGACTAAATATCAGTGAAGTCACTGATTTCCTCAAAGCTATGTAGCTAATAAAAAACAAAACCCTTACGTTGGTCCACTGTGCAGCACAATCTGATCTCCACTTCCTCTGCAGCTCATTCCCTCCCATGCCACTCCTTCTCATGGGAGAGTTCCACCTGAATGCCACTGCATATGCTGTGGCACCTGCCTCCAAACCTTTCCCCATCTTCCAGTCACCCCTCCCCAGTGCCTGTTTCAGATCTCTGTCCTAACATCACACTGCTTTGGGAAACCCTCTTTGAGCCCTAGCTGTCCTCACCTACAGAGTGAAGCCATCCAGCTGTGAGGCATGAAGCCCACTCTGGCTGATGAGCTCTAGTCCTTCCAGAGTCTTTCCTGGAGGTAGATTCATCTCTGCTTCTTTTACGGCACTCACCTTGTTTGAAACAGCATACTGTGTGCACGTGGTTGTTTTTCAAGGGTCTGATGACAGGGACCTGTCAGATTTTGCTCATCACTGTATCCTTGACTGAAGTCAAATCATTTTCCTAGCTCTGCCCTGGGGTTTGCTTGACCCCATGTATCCAGGGCCACGTCACCGGCTATTGCCAGTTGTATGCTGAGACTCAGCGCTGCACTGAGAGCAGAATGTTGAAACCGTGCACCGACTCAGAGGGCAGGCAGGCAAAGGATGCTTCAGTGACACTTGGATGAGGGTGGCCCCATGAAGGCCCTTTGGCTTCTTTTTCCCACATGGAAGTGCATGCCCTTTCTCCTTGAGGAGCGGGTAGGACTTAGCATTTCCAGGGCCTTCTGAGTGAAAACATCTGTATCCGATTTTTCCCGTCTCAGCGTATTAGTGAAGTCCTGCTAAAGAGCAGCTTGTAGTTGACAAGACTCTCATCAGCAGGTGTCACTGCCATCAACCAGAATTACGGTGGGGCTGTTAGAGCTGGTGCCCTAGCCAGATGCCAGTCTGGGTAATTACGTTTGGTCTACCTAGATTCCCTCTGGACCTCTCATCCGACACAGTATTCTTCAGCTCTGAACTCCCTGAACTGCTCAGGAGTGTTTGCTAAGAGCCTTTCAGCTGCTGCCATAGTTCATTCCATAAATGGATGCATTCCTGAAGGACCACTTGTCAGGGTGTGTCATTGGGGGATTCCTGCTTGGTAGACGATTGGCCTAGCTAGATGGCCCCTTAAGCCCCTTCCCCTTCCAAGCCCAATTCTGTGATTCAGTGATTGTCACCCTCAAAATACAGCATTGATGTATGGCTAAGAGCCCTGTAAAGGGAAATACAGTGTTCTGCCAGATTGAAACGTAGTAGGAAAGTTGTTTAAACACACACACACACACACACACACACACACAAAATCTGGACCCAGATGTGGATATCCCTGGGACCCAGAAGCAGTCACGATTGTATTTCCTCTCTTGAGTATACTCTGAAGCCATAATTAAATGAAGACGAAAACATATATATGTTGAATGAAAGGCGTGTAATCTTGGGGATAATTCTGATGTAATTAACGCAGCAGAGCTGCATTGAGGCCAATGTGCAATGAGTGGAATTTTCCAACATTGATTAAGCTGGACCCAAGGAGAACTAAGTCTTTGTCTGAAAGCTGCCAAATGAAAACAACTTTAGGATATTTAAATTCAGGTTGGAAACTGGTTTGAGTAAAGAATATTTAAAACACAGCTGTTCAAGGGCTAAAAACTTATGAGTATGTATGTGTGCATACACACACACACACACATACACACACACATACACACAGTGCCTCCTCTGAAAACAAGTTAGCCAAAGGTGTACATTCCTTCTAGGTTCTCATGATCAACAGATGTAAATGTTCACAGTGTTCAGATGAATTATGGACCCTAATGAGATTTCAATACTGAGCAAACAATAAAAATTTATGCATTGCATAGTTGCCGTGGCCTTTGGCTCCATGGCTAGTGTTCCACCTTTTCAACAGCTCTGGTAATATAATATCCAGCTGGCTTTGGAGGTAAGGAAAATGCGAGGAGCGAATTGAAATTGTGAGAAATAATTTGATGGATTACTTTGTCAGAGTAATGCATGGCCTTGGCATAATTACCGTGGCCACCTTAACCCTGGAGGCAGGTGGTGACGAGAGCCTGCAGGGTGTGGGGTGCGGCACAGTCCGGCATGTGCTCCTTGCCCTGCTGGTCCCCTGGGTCCTTGGAGTCTAGGCGCTCCTGAACAAATGCCGAACAAGCACATTCCTGTCCTAGTCCAGCAAGCGAGCAGGACAGCCGAAGGGCTGCCTTTCCCGGAGCTGTCATCTGTGTCACAGTGAAAAGAAGCAAACAAAAGACAGACCAACCTTGAAATAAAATGGGGCGAAGACAGAGAAAGGGATGAATGATATCTTTTAAAGCAGTGCATTTAAACACAATGGCAGACACAGCACAGTAATCTTTTTTCTCTTCTTATTTTATCAGTTCAGACCTTGAACTTAATGCTTGTCTGCCTTGTACTTCATAAGATTCAAATCTGAACATGTGATTAATAACAGATTCCCCATGTGTACGTGTCAGAGACCACATCTGTAGCAAATCGGCTGGTATATTTCTTACCCTAGTTTTACTTTGGAGCCATAAAGTCATTCCTGTTTTGTGAATGAGAATAAACCTATTATGCACTAATATAGCTACACCCAGCATCTGCTCTTTGGGGAAAAGAAGTTGCCTCTATGATAGAGCAGCTCAAATTTCAACGTTGCGAAGTGCTTTTCAATGTGGCCTTCGACAGTGAGAAACCGCCTATTTCTTGCTCTTCTTATGATAATATAAATATATTTGCAGCGTGTTGACAAACTCATTTGGAGTAAACATAGTGGTCTAAATTGTAAGTTCTAATGTTTAATGCTAAATCAGGCGATAAGTCAATGTTTCAGTTTGGCACAGCCAACCACATGTTCTCCAAAAATAGCCTTTGACACTTTTTAAAGCAAGTCGGTTGTGTACTGAAACTGTTCACAAAAGACTTCATTCTTGTCTACAAATGGCAAACCTCCCCTTCATCCCTAGAGTGACCAATTTGAGTGAGGTTAGAGAAAAATAGACACTTCCCCTCTTTCAAGGCATTTCTCCAACTCTTACCCTCTTGAAAATGAAGATTTGGGAGTATGTGGGGAAAGTGTGCCTAAGAAAGGTTATCTTGATTTTCATTAACATGCCTCCAACTGACTTTTTTAAAGGTCCGTCGTTCGTATTTCTGCATAGCTGAAAACGTTCGTATTTCTGCATAGATTTCTGCATAGCTGAAAACGTTCGTATTTCTGCATAGATTCCACCCTGGAGAGATCTTGGGGCTGTTCATGTTACACTGCGAAGCCCTGTGTTTTCACATCATGGCGAAACCTAGGATGCAGGCAGCTCCCTCAGCCCCTGTTGGCTTTGGATTTTGGTCTTTTCATTGTTCTCTGCTGTAAACTTATACAGAAAAAGACCTCTGTGCCCCCAAATATAAGCTCAGGCAGTAATGTTTTCCTACCGATGCCAGTGGTGCAGCTAAGCAGGGCTGAGTATAGAAAGAGGAGGAAGAAGGAACAGGGGTCCACAGAGATGTCAGTAAGATGAAGGACACCCTGAATACCCCACGTGCCTTCCCAGGGGCTGCTATCATCCTGGCAGGTGTGGTGCATGGAATGACCACAGAAGCTGATGCCCAAAGCTCTTCACAACAAAGGCAGCGCAGGGCATGGAAGAACTAGCCTCAGAGCCCTACAGGGCTGGTTCCAGAAAACCTAATCCAGCTGTGCACTTTTAGAGTGGTCACTTTGTACTAATCATGTCCTATGGTTGTCCTCATTTCATCCTTACCACAACTCTACGGGAGGCATTCTTAGCCCTATTTCGCAGGAGGGATACCTGAGGCTCAGAGAGGTAGGGAATTTGTTCAAGGTCGCACAGCTAGGTTTGATCCTAGCTCTCTAGCTGTCTTCAGCAGTGTTGAGTTCAAATGAGACTTATACTCTACGCCTCATGCTAGGCCATCTTCCCTTCCCTGGAGGTGCCCACCCTTGGCTCTTAGCCTAACACAACCCAAATTTTTTTGCCTTGGCACATTCCCTTCCAAAATCAACATTTTAGCAACAGATATAAGACTTTATTAATTCACTGTTCCGCTAAACTTCTTTGCTTACAAAATGCAGAGCAGTTACAACCATCGTGCATTTGTGCAATCTTAAAAGCAGGGATCAACAAAGAGCTCAGCTAGCGTGCCCCCTGTGAAATCTCAGCTCTGCTGTATTTTGAGGTTTAACCCAGCCCAAGCATTCTCAGGACCCATAGGTTTTTATGATTCCTGTGAACTCCCCTGCATGCCTTTGAAAGTGTCACTGGACCTTGATGAATTTTGCTTGTTCTATGGAAATACTTTCTGGTGTCCATTTTGATGCATTTTGTAGATAAGGGGCCCCAAATCCCTCCTGCCACCCTAGAACAGCAACAATTCACCAACATTTAGGTCTCTTGAACTCTTAAAAATTATTGACAACCCTAAAGAATTCTTGTTTAAGTGGGTTATATCTATCAGGATTGACAATATTCGAAATTGAAACAGACTTTTAACACTAATTCATTTTAAAATTGTAATAGATTGATCACATATGAACAAACATTTCTGTGAAAATTACTACATTTTTTTCTAAAATAAAATTAGGAGAAGACACCATTGTACTTTGTTACACATCTCATTCGTGCCTGACTTTGTAGGATGGCTGAACTCTCAGATCTGCTTCTAGGTTTGATCTGTTGTGATGTCACAAATCAAGTGTCATCTGAAAATCTCCACTGTACACTCAAAAAAGAAGAGGAATAGAGAGTACAGATTGCATCTTAGAATTATTATGAAAATTCTTTTGACTTCATGGATCACCTGAAAGTCGAAAATTTCAGTGTCCTTGGACTTACAGTTTGAGAACTGTGTCCTAAAATAAGCCTGACATTGCCAAACAACACTGATCTGAATGAAGAAGGAACAAATTCTTATGCATGCGATAATCAGGTGACACCCTGGGCTTCAAATCAGTTTACCTTTCAGCAACATCTCCTGTGCTTTCTGGACTCAGAAGCCCTTGGTTCTTTACTCGCTTTCCTCCAGACCTGCAGTAGGCTTGACTATGCCATTCTTGCTTGTCATCTGGCAGAATACTGTGCCAGATTTCCCACTGACCACCTCTGTTTAATTTCATTCGCTATATCAAGCACATGATGCCTGGGACATGATAGACGAGTTTTTGCTGTGATAAAGGTAAATATCTTTAAGATGGATTTTCACAAGTCATCCAAGCATACAAGTTTGTGAGTTTTTAATGAAAATTCAAATATTCCTCATCTTTTTATATCATTTATTGATTCATTAAATATTTGCTTATAACTCTGAGGTGTCATGCACTGGAATAGGTAATGAGATATGACAAAGACAAAGGCAACCTGGGCCTTGCTGTTGCATAACTCCATGTCACAGGGGAATCAGGCAAGAAACAAATAAATATTTACAGGTTGAAGGAAATGAATAGACTGCCATTACCAAAAGAGGAGGGAGGATGGGCTATTTCAATCAGGAAAAGTGAATTTACTGCTTTATTACTAACAGTTTTCCCTGGAACCTGGGCATCTTTTGAAAGAGTTACATGGTCTATAGACTTTCTCCAGCAGCTATATTAAAGTATTTATAAACCGTACAATTTACACACTGTCCACATACAGCTTAGTGAATTATATTAAATTTATAGAGTGATACAACCAACACCATCATCTAATTTTCAAATGGTCCTGTTGCCACCAAAATGTTTCTTCCTGCCTACATGCAGTCAGTAAAAGAATCACTCAGCAATGTAGTCTTTTATGTCTGCCTTCTTTTCTTAGGGTAATGCTTCGAAGTTTCATCCATATTGCAGCTTATATTCCCTTTTATTGCTGAGTAGTTTTCCACTGTATGGATACACCACATCTTTTTTATGCATTCAACAACTGATTGATGCTTGGATTGTTTCCAGTTTGGGGCTGCTCTGAATGTGCTGCTGTTAACATTTGCATACAATTTTTTATAGAGGCATATGCTTTTACTTCTCATGGATATCTACCCACTTCTACTTAAGAGTAGAACTCTTGAGTCATTATGTATATATGTGTTTAACTGTTTTTAAAAGCTCTAAAACTGTTCTCCAAAGTAGTCATACCACTTTACATTCCCATAAATAATGCTTGAGAACTCCACAAACTTGGTATCATCAGTCTTTTTTATTATAGTAGTTTGATGGGTGTGTTGTGAAATTTCACTTTAATTTGCATTTTCCTAATGACTAATGAGGTTGATACTTTTTTCTATGTTATGCATTTGTGTAGTCTTTGGTGAAATGTCATTTTAGTTATATATATATATATATATATATATTTTTTTTTTTTTTTTTTTTTTTTTTTTTTTTTTTTTTTTTTTTTTTTTTTTTTTTTTTGAGACAGGGTCTCACTATGTAGTTCAGACTGGCCTTGAACTCACTATATAGCCTAGGCTGGCCTCTAACTCACAATGATCCTCCTGGCTCAGCCTCCCAGAGTGCTGGGATTACAGGCATGTGCCACCACACCTGGCTGATAATTTTATAATTTTTAATTGGGTTGTTTGTCATCTTCACATTGAATGCTGAAAGTTTTTATGTGTTCTGGATATAAATATTTTATTGGATATATGACTTGGAAATGTTTTTCCCTGGTCTCTGCTTCTCTTTTTATTTTCTTAATGGTGAATTTTGAAAAGCAAAGTTTTTAATTTTAATAATATGAATTTATCAATTTATTCTATTTTATAGTTTTAGTGTCATATTTAAGAAGTCTTTGCCTGTCCCAAAGTCAGAAAGATTTTCTTCTAGAAGTTGTTTTTTTTGATACTGGGAATCAAACTCACGACCTTAAACTTGCAGGCAGGTGTTTGTGCCGCTGAGCTAAACCCCCAGGCCCTTTGTGGAAGTTTTATAATTATAGATTTTATATTTGAGTCTGTGTTCCATTTTGAATTTTGTATGTATAATATTAAATAATGCTCTATTTTTTAAAAAATATGAATATCCAGTTCTGCCAGCATCATTAAATTATTTTGGATCCTTTCCAAAAATTAATTGACTATAAATGTAAAGGTTTTTCTGGAATTTGTTGTGTTCTGTTGTTCTGTATATCAGTCTTTGCAACGGTGCTGCAGTCTTGATTACAGTAGCTTTAAAATCAGGTGATGTAAGTTTTCCAACTTTGTTTACTTTTCAAAATTGGTTTGTCTGTTCTAATATTTTCCCCATTTATACATAAATTCAAGGATTCTTCCTTCAGTTTTCTCCCCCAAAAAAAGCTCCATGAGATTTTGATAAGAATTGCATTTAATTGCCATCTTTACAATATTTAATCTTCCAATCTATGAACATAGAGTTGTTCTCCATTTATTTAGATCTTTAATTTTTCTAAGCAATGTTATAGGTTTCAGCATACAATCCTTATACTTGTTTTGTTGGAGGTATTCCTAATGTTTCCATTCTTTTTTGATACTAGTGTGAATTAAATTGTTTTCTTAATTTTCATTTTCATGTTTTATATAGAAATACAACTGATATTTATATGTTCTTGTGTTATTGTTGTTGTTGTTGTTGTTGTTGTTGTTTGCTTGTTTTTTGAGGCAGGGTCTCACTGTGTAGTCCAGGATGGCCATGAATTAATTATGTAGCCCAAGCTGGCCTCCAATTCATGGCAATCCTCCTGCCTCAGCCTTCCAGGTGCTGGGATTACAGGTGTGCACCATCATGCCTGGCTAGTGTTTTTTTAAATAGAAGTCCTTTATTAGGTTGAGAAAGTTTCCTTTTATTCCAAGTTTGTTGTAAATTTCTATCATGAGTAGGTGTTGGATTTTGCCGAATATTCTATGTCTAATGAGATGATTGCATAGTTTTTGTCCTTTATTCTGTTAATATGCTGTGTTACATTAATTGGTTTTCAGATGTCAAACTAACCAATGCATTAATGGAATAAATTCCACTTGCTCTCAATGTTTAACTCTTTAACACATTATAAATTCAGTTTTATAACACTTTATAAAAGATTTTGATGTGTGTATTCTTGATGGATTTTTAAAATGTCTTCGTTTAGCTTTTGTATCAGGGTAATACTGGCCTTATAGAATAATTTAGAGTACTTTCTTTATTTTCTAAAGGAGTTTTATGTAAAATCAGTAGTGTTTCTTTTTTAAATATATGATGGAATTCGTTATTTAAGCCATCTAGGCAAAGCTGTTCTTCATGGAAAGATTTTAAACTACTAATTCAATTTATTTGCTTCTTACAGTTCTATTTGGATTTTTTGTTTTCTTGAGTCAGTTTTGATCATGTGTCTATTTCTGAGAACTGGCCCATTTTTGTCTATTTTACCTAAACTGCCTGATTTTTTTGGCATAAAGTTGTTCCCTTGTAATCCTTTTTTTTTTGTTAAATCAGCAGTGATATTTTTCTTCACTCCTAATATTGGTAAATTGTGTCTTCTTCCTTTATTTTTGGCCATTCCAGCTAAAAATTTTTCAGTTTGTTGATCTTTCCAAAGAGGCGATTTCTGATTTCATTGAGTTTTCTCTATTGCTGTTTCCTATTTCATTGACTTCTCTCTCTCTTTTTTTTTTTCCTTGTGTTGGGCTTAATTTGCTCTTTTTCTAATTTCTCAATGTGGTAGTTTAGTTATTGGTTTGAGATTTCTCTAATTAGGCAAATAAATTTCCAAGATGATCTTTCATTACATCCTACAAGTATTAATAGTTATGATTTCATTTTAATTCATTTCAAAATATTATTTTCCATTGTGTGTGCATATGTGTTTTTAACCAATGGGTTCTTTAGAAGCTCATTACTTAATTTTCTAGTATTTGGGGCTTTTTCAAATTATTTTCTATTATTAGCTTCTAAATGCTGTTATGATTAGAAAATAGACTTTTTATTACGTCAATTCTTCTCAATTTGTTGAGCCTCGTTTTGTGGAATATGTGACCTGTGCTGGGTAATATTGCCTATACTTTTGAAAAGAATATAAATTCTGCTGTCATCAAGTGGAATGTTCTATAAATATTGATTAGGTCAAGTTGGCAATAGTGCTGAACTCTTCTTTAGCCTTATTGATTTTCTGACTATTATCTCATTATTGAGAGTAGTATATTGAAATCTGGATATAATTGTTTCTCTTTTCATCTCTGCAGTTTTTGCTTCACGTATTTAAGGCTTGGTTGTTAGGTGTATATATTCATTACTGCAAAATCTTCTCATGTATCAACCTTTTCTGTGTTTACAAAATGTATTTCCTTGTCTCTAGGAATATTTCTCCTCTTAAGTTCCATGTGTCTTTGATGTTGTTTTGTTTCACTTTTTTGAGACAGGATCTTACTGTGTTGTGCAGGATACTTTCAAACTCCTAGTCTAGTGATCCTCTTGCTTCAGCCTTCCAAGTAGCTGAAACTGCAAGCATAGCATGCCCAGCTCTCTTAAAAATCTATGTCTGATATTAGTATAGAGACTTTAGCTTTCTTATGGTTACTGTTTGCATAGTGTTTATTTTTTCCGTATTTTTACTTTCAATTTATATGTATTTTCCAATCTGAAATATGTCTTGTATAGACAGCCATAAACTTGAGAGTTTTTTATCCAGTCTAATGATATACTGCTTGTTTGGAGCATTTAATCCATTAACACTTAATGAGATTTTTTAACTTATTAGATTTATGCCTCCAATTTTGATATTTATTTTCTTTCTGTATCATGTCTTTTGTATTCTGTTGCTCTTTTTTCTTTTATTGTTATCTAAACAATTTTTTTATTTTATTTTAAAGAGAATAAAACAAAACAAAACAGTAAAACAGAACAAAGCAGATCAGAACAGAACAATGCAAGCAATACAGGACTTCAAAACAAGACAACAGGAAATCAACAGTGGCTACCACAGTTTCTCTTCTTTTCTTTGAAATTGTTGTTCATACCTTCACACACAATAAATTCAAATAAATCAAAATAATATAAAACCAATCAAAACAAAAGAATGAAAGCATTACAGGCCTTCAAACCAGACCATAAGAAATCACCAATGGCTCCCATAATGTCCCTTGTTTTCTTCAAAATAGTTGGTCATACCTTCTCACATATTGCAATCAAATAATAGAAAACAGACTAAAACCAATCAAATCGAAGAATAAAAGCATTATTGGACTTCAAAACATGATAATGAGAAATCATCAATGGCTACCATAATGTCTCATTTTCTTCAAAGTAGCTGTTCATACCATCACACATAATAAAAGCAGTTCTTGTAAACTCTTTTGGAGTGGAGTAGTTCTAGGCATATATAAGCCTATACATGTACATCTATCCTTTCTGTGTTAGAGGGAATAACAAAACAAAACACAAGAAAAACAAGAAACAAAAAAGGCAAATAAATAACAACAGAGAGCCCAAAACAATAGCAATATAGGCTTTCAAAACAAAGTGGTAGGAACATACCAAAAGTTGTTATTTTGTATAGTTATCTTCCAGAGAGTTACTCAGATTACCAGATACACACGTGCAAAATTGATCTAATCCTGCGAATGTTAACTGTTTTGTTCCAAGAACTAATAGAATTAGTAATATAATCATCTTAGATATATTAAGTGTATATATATATATACAAATTTATCTTTTTTCTTTTCCCTTCTTTTCTCCTTTTCTCTGAGTTGTTTTCTCCTTTTGAGCAGTTTCTTACCCTTTCACAATATTTATTGAAGATTTTCTATCTTATTTTCTCTTTCAATTTCTTACACTAGGGAGATGATACAGTGTTTACACAAGTGGGTTTGATTTATTTCACTTATTAGTATGGTCTCAAGTCATATCCATTTACCTATAAAAGCCTCAATGTGATCCTTCTTTATAGCTGAGTAGTACTCCATTGTATAAAAATACCACATCTTTTTGTATCCATTCCTCAGTTGATGGGCATTTGGGTTGTTTCCAAGATTTGGCTATTATAAATTGTGCTGCTATAAACATGGGTGCACATATATCACTGTGGTATGATGTTTTTTATTCTTCTGGGAATATGCCCAGAAGGAGAATAGCTGGGTCAAATGGGACTTGCAATCTTAGCTTTTTTAGGAACCTCCAGACTGATTTCCACAGTGGTTGCACCAGTCTACACTCCCACCAACAGTAGAGAAGGATTCCTTGTTCCCCACAGCCTCTCCAGCATTTATTAGTTGTTTTCTTGATCTTGGCCATTCTTTCTGGAATTAGATGGAATCTGTGTTATTTTAATTTGCATTTCTCTAATGACCAATGATGCTGAACATTTTTTCATGTATTTATTTGCCATTTGTATTTCTTCAGCTGAGAAGTGTGTTTTCATCTTAGATGCCCATTTTTGGATTGGGTCTTTGAATTTTGAGGACCTGATTTTTTTTTAATTCTTCATATGTTCTAGATAGAAGTCCTTTGTCTGAAGAACAGTTAACTAAGATTTTTTTTCCCAATTTGTGGGTTTTCTTTTCTGTTGGAGATTTCTTTTGACATGCAAAAACTTTTCAATAAGACAAGATCCTAGTTGTTGATTCTGGGAAGTTATTCCCATGCAGTTTGATTTTTGTTCATGAATTCTCTGCCTACCCCTATGTCTTCAAGATTTCTACCTACTTTGTTTTCCAGCAGATTTAGTGTTTCTGTTTTAATATTTAGATCTTTGATCCATTTTGACTTTAGTTTAGGGCATGATGATAGGCTTGGGTCTAGTTTGAGTTTTCAGCATATGGAAAGCCAGTTTTTCCAGCAC
>RJWT010038370.1:0-12885 GCA_004365215.1 Cuniculus paca
AGTGCCAGAAGTGGAGCCAAATACCTCTGCAAGTCTCCACTGATAAATTATTTGGCCTTTGTGGTCCTCAGACTTTATCTGTGAAGCATGAGTCCTGGGCTGGGTCTCTCATGTTAAACTATATCGTGTGAAGACTTAAACATAATGAAGATGCCTTAAGGTTGAGAGAAAATGTCAAGAAGTCAGACTCCTTTGGAAGGTCAGTGTGCTGTGTCTTTGCTATTACCTATTGTGGGTAATGAGGCTTCATAGACAAGTTGGTTTGAAACAAAGTTTTGACAAATAAATACTACTGAAAACCAACCAATGGTCTTCTGAAAGTTGACTTTCCTATGAATTTATTATAATGTGTAAAAAATAATAAATCATACACTTTTCTTGCACCTTTCATCTTTCATGCAGTTTCCACATATATTACCTGACTTAATTTTGTATTTGGTGAACAGATGTGATCCCCACTTCACACGAGGGCCCCATCTGTCATGTGAAGGAGTTGCTAGGTGACTAGAATCTAGACTCCTCTCCCAGGTCTGCTCTACTCCCCCCACTCTCTTCCTCTGTGTCAGATTTGACCAGAGAATGGCAGTTCTTCCTCCTATTTACAGTAATAGGGATTAAACAAATTAATGAGTTTACTTCTGACAGGTGTTTTCACTCTAGGTAGTATAAGCAATGGATTCTTGATGTTAAATGAAACTCTCTTCCCTGGGTAAAACACAGCTGAGTGTGGCCTTTAGTTCACTGAGTGCTGACAACCATTCTGTAAGCTGATCTCTGATTCACTACATCTACTTCCTCCCACCAGGTGTGTTACCAAAAGATGATGATTGCATTTGTTCCTCAAAACCATTCATGCTGGTTTTTCTTGACATTATAATAATGCATTAATTATGTATCATATATAGCTTTGAGGAGCCATGTATAGGATACCTGGTAGACCTATTTTCTTCTTTAGTCCATGCTGCATCCTGAGGTCAGACTGACACCTGATTGACTGAAGAGGCCTGACTTAAATAGATCCATGGAGACACTGATAGGATACTTTAACCATTCAGGCAACACCAAAGGCTCAGGTATATGAATGACTTGGGTTGCAAATGTTGCCCTTGCCTTCCTAATTTAAATGATGGACCCTACCTAGACATATGATCCTTACTAAATTCATTTGTAAGCCAGTTGAGTTTTCCACACCCATAAAATCCAGACAGAATGACTGCTTCTCATCCATCTTAACCTGACTAGAAGAGCTGATGTCCAGGCTAATATTATTCATAGCCCACTGAGCCATCTTGTACAACATTGGACGTACAACATTAATGCATATTTCCTTAAGGATCAGTTCAAATAGTTTTATATGTGATCACTCAGTCATGCCAGGCAATAAATGAGCAAATGTTGGATCAGGTACAAACCATAACCCTTATTCTTAGATGTTGATACACGTGTCATAGAGATATCAATTGTATGCATTATGCATTCAGTATGTCTGCTTCTCTGTATTTAATTCCTAATATTTATAGAAGAATACTAGAACTTATACAAGGAACAATATGGCATTTTAAAATACAACAAAATGTGTAAACAGATGCATGAGCATTTGCATTTCTGCATTTTCTTAAATTCTCATAAGGGCAACTTTAAGCTTGCATTTAACTTTTAATACTGTATTTCGTCACAAACTGTAAGTTCATCTCAAGCTTTACAAATGCATGCATTGTTTATCAGAAAAATTAATAAGTGATGTGTAATTAAATATATGAACCAATAACTGATAAGTATTATAATTATATTAGTAACCACAATAACAATATAACAGCATTGTGGAACTTTGAAATACCACAGGTGTTGGTTATGGAAATCTATCCGAGCTTTTACTAACAGAGTGACTGCAATTCATTTTTCTGGTTTATACTTTAGAAAAATAACTAAAATCCACAAAAGTGCCTATAATACTTTTGGATTAACTTGCCAAAACAAATTGTTTTAAATTATGGGCAGCCAGATCACATGGTTTCAATGTTTTAAATTCTTTTTCCAAAAAAGGAAAGAGACCTGATTGAAAATCTTAATTAAGTATAATATCTTGGAATGTAAAATCTTTACTTGTCATGATGCACTTTTCCAAACTGTAAATATAAATTCAGTACTTGGCAGAATGATTAAGATGTTTATATAAACCCTTGGAGAATGTTGTGGCAAAGGCATTGTGCCATTAGTTTACCCTATGAGGAGTAATCCTTCTCTTACATTCATGAGCCTGTGCCTTAGAAAATCTAAGTGTGCCATGGCATAGGTGTCTCAAAGAACTCATATATAGCTAAAGAGAAAAAAATAAGCCACTATTTCAAATTATAGTAGCACATGCCTAATTATTATGGACAAAAAAAGAAGGATTTGCCTAAGTGGCAAGTGATGGATTTAAGATTCCTTAGTGAATATAAGTTACTTTCATAAATATGGATCATCAGAAGGAAATTAGATAGTGTCATTTATATCCATTTCTAGATGTTGGCCTTGAAATTTGCTATTTGACTTACCGTGATAAGCTTGTGACAGAATCCTAAACATGTAGTACTTATGTTGTGTAGTTTTGAAAGGAGAATTCTTATTCTAAGATAATTTATCACTTTTTTTATTTTAAAGAGATTAAAAAAATAAAACAAAAATTAAACAATAAAACAAAATTAAAACAATAAAAATGAAACAAAACAGTAGAAATGACATAGAATTTCAAATACAAGCTGATAGGAAATTAACAATAGTCACTATACTACCTTTTGTTCTCTTCAAAATAGTTGCTCAGACTACAAGATATGGGCGTGTGAAACAGATCAAACAATATAAGCAATCGCCGTTTCTTTCCCTGAACAAATAGAATCAATAATACAATCATCTTAGCTATCTTGTGGGTATATATATATATATTTTTTCCCTTCCTTCTTTTCTTTTTCGCCATCCCAGTTGTTTGTTCCTTTTGAGCAGTTTCTTTCCCTTTCACATTATCTATGGTACCTTTTGGATCTATTTAATCTTTCAGTTTCTTACATGAGGGAGACAATATGATGTTTACACATGTGAGTCTGATTTATTTCACTTATGCGTATGGTCTTTGGTTGCATCCATTTATCTATGAAAGCCTCAATGTGATCCTCCTTTATAGATGAGTAGTAATCCATTGTATAAAAGTACCACATCTTTTTTATCCATTCTTCAGTTGATGGGCATTTGGGTTGTTTCCAAGATTTGGCTATTACAAATTGTGCTGCTATAAACATGGGTGCACATATATCACTGTGGTATGATGTGTTTAAATCTTCTGGGAAAATACCCTGAAGAGAAATAGCTGGGTTGGCACCAGTGGTGGCACCAGTCTACATTCCACCAACAGTGGAGAAGAGTCTCTTTCTCCCCGCAGCCCCTCCAGCATTTGTTATTGGTTGATTTCCTGATGATGACTATTCTTTCTGGAGGGAGGCGGAATCTTAACTGTTGTTTCAATTTGCATTTCTCGATTGACCAATTATGTTGAACATTGTTTCATATATTTATTTGTCATTTGTATTTCTTCATCTGAGAAGTGTGTATTCATCTCAGATGCCAATTTTGAGATTGGGTCTTTGAATTTAGGGGACCTGATTTTGTTTTTAAATTCTTTATATGTTCTAGATAGGAGTCCTTTGTCTGAGGGACATTTGGTTAAGATTTTTAATAAGATGAGATCCCAGTTGTTGATTCTGTGAAGTATTTCCTATGCAGTTTTGTTTTGGTTCATGAAGTCTCTGTCTACCCCTATAGTTTCAAGATTTCTACCTATTTTGTCATCCAGAAGATTTAGTATTTCTGTTTTAATATTTAGATCTTTGTAGTTGTGACTGTATCTTCGAATCTATTCCATTGATCTTCAGGTCTGCTTTTTTTGTCAGTATCATGCTGATTTTATCACAGTAGCCTTGTAGTATAATTTCAAGTCAGGGATTGTGATGCCTCCTGCCTTGCCTTTGTTACCCAGGATTGCCTTTGCTGTTCCATGTCTCTTTTGGTCCCAGAAGAATTTTAGGAATGATTTCTCTAGATCTGTGAGGTATGCTAATGGTATTTTGATTGGAATTGAATTAAATCTGTATAACAATTTTGGGAGAATGGCCATTTTCACAAGGTTTGTTCTTTCTATCCATGAACAAGAGATGTCTTTCCATTTTCTGAAGTCCTCTTCATTTATTTTTTCAGAGTACTGTAATTTTCAATGTATAAATATTTGCTTCCTTTGTTAGATTGATTCCTAAGTATTTTGTTTTTGGGGTGCTATTGTGAAAAGTGTGGTTTCCCTTATTTTTCTCTCAGTGAGTTTTATTGTTTGTGTATAGGAATGCTATTGATTTTTGAGTGTTGACTTTGTATCTAGCCACATTACTGAATTTGGTGATTAGATCTAGAAATCTTTTGGTGGAGTATTTTGGCCTTCAATGTAAAATATCATGTCATCTGTGAATAAGGATAATTTAACTTCTTCCTTTCCCATCCTTATTCCTTTTATTTCTCTCTTGTCTAATTGCTGTGGCTAATATTTCCAGAACTATATTGAATAGGAGTGGTGATAATGGACATCCTTTTCTTGTTCCTGATTTTAGGTTGAAAGCTTTTAGTTTTTGTCCATTTAGTAAGAAATTGGCTGTTGGTTTATCTTATATGGTTTTTAACAGATTGAGGTAAAGACCATCTATTCTGATTTTTTGTAGGGTTTTCATCATGAATAAGTGTTGGACTTTATCAAAAGCTATTTCCCCATCTATTGAGATGATCATGTGATTTTTGTCTATGGCTCTGTTGACATGGTGTATTACATTTATTGATTTGTGTATGTTTAATCATTCCTGAATTCCTGGGGAGAATTTCACTTGGTCATGGTGTATAAGCTTCTTGTTGATTTGCTGCATTCTGTTTGTCAGTACTTTACCAAGAATTTTTCTTCTATATTCATTAGGGAGATTGGCCTATAGTTCTTTTTTTGGTTGGGTCTTTCTCTGGTTTTGGTATTAGGGTAACACTTGATTCCAGGAATAAATAAGGGAGAATTTCTCCCCTTTCAATTTCATTCAAGAGTTTGAGGAGTATTGGCATTAAATCTTCTCTAAGTTTCTTGTAGAATTCAGCCATGAATCCATCAGGACCTGGACTTTTCTTTGTTGGTAAGGTTCTAATTACAGTTTTAATTTCATTAAGTGAATTGAGAAGTTTTATATCTGCTTGATCTAGATTGGTAATTCATACATTTCTAGGAATCTTCCCATTTCTTCTGTGTTATCAAACCTATGAGAGTAAAAGTTTTCAAAGTAAGTATTGATGATATTCTGTATTTCCACAGGATCTGTAGTGATTTCACCCTTTTTTTCCTTATTGCATGAATTTGAGTTTTTTCTTTCTTTTTTTTAATAAGGTTGGCTAGGGGTTTATCAATTTTATTTATTCTTTCAAAGAACCAACTTTTTGATTCATTAATTCCTTGCATTGTTTTCTTCATCTCAATTGTGTTAATTTTTGGTCTGATCTTTATAATTTCTTCCCTTCTTGGGTTTTTTGCTTGACTTGCTCTTCTTTTTCTACAAGTTTGAGGTGTAGCATCAGGCTGTTTATTTGTGTTCATTTTGTTTTCCTGATGCGAGAATTCACTGAAATAAATTTCCCTCTGAGGACTGTTTTCATTGCATCCCATAGGCTCTGGTAAGTTGTATTTGCATTTTTGTTTTCTTGTTGATATTGTTTAATTTCTTCTTTAATTTCCTCTGTGACCCATTGGTTATGCAGGAGGTTATTATTTAATTTTCATGTGTTTATGCAGTTTATCCAGTTTATTTTCTCATTAATTTCCAATTTCACAGCGCTACAGTCAGATAATATGCATGGGGTAATTTTGATTCTGTTGCATTTACTTAAGCATGTTCTATGGGCTTGTATATGGTCTATTTTAGATAATGTCCAATGTGCAGCTGAGAAGAATGTGTATTCTGATTTCGTTGGGTGGAATATTCTGTGTATGTCGACTAAGTTCATTTGTTCACAAGCTTAATTCAGGTCTGCTATTTTTTTGCTGGTATTTTTGTCTAGTTGATCTGTCTCTTTGTGACAATGGTGTATTAAGGTGTTTTGTTATAATCATGTTATTGCTTATTTGATTTTTCATGAATATTAATATTCGCCTTATATAGCTAGGTGCTCCTGTGTTTCATTCATATATATTTAAGATTGTTATCTCTTCCTCTTGAAGTTTACCCCTTACCAGTATGTAGTGACCTTCTTTATCTCTTCTGATAATTCTTGGTTTAAAATTCACATTGTGTGCAAACAGAATAGCTACCCCTGCTTTTTTCTGGGTTCCTGATGTATGAAGTATTATTTTCTACATTTTGACTTTCAGTCTATCAATTTCCTTTTGAGTTAGATGGGTTTCTTGTATACAGTATATGATCAAATTTATTTTGATCATTTCTGCCAGTCTGTTTCTTTTAATTGGTGAATTGAGGCCATTTACATTAATGGTTATAACTGATGTATATTGGCTTATTTCTGTCATGTTATCTTTCTGCTGTTGGTTCTTTACTTTTCCCCTCTGTTTAATCATTTTCCCTGCTTGGAGGTTTATTTCTGCTGTTGTTCTTGAAATTGTAGTCATTTTTATCTCTGTCTAGAACATCTTTCAGTACTCTTTGTAGGGTTGGTTTGATGGTCATGAAGTTCTTCAGTTATTCTTTGTTATGGAAATATCTTATTTCTCCGTTAATTTTGAAATACAGTTTTACAGGGTATATCAATCTGGTTTGGAAGTTTTTTTCCTTTAGAATTTGACATAGTTCATTCCATGCTCTTCTTGACTTCATTGTTTGTGTTGAGAACTCTGCTGTGCTTCTGATGCCCTTTCCTTTACAGGTGATGTTTCTTTTCTCTAAAAGTTTTTAATATTTTGTTCTTGTGCTGAATTTCTAGAATCTTTATTATATCTCTGGGTATAGATTTATTTTGATTATGGCTAACTGGAATTCCATATGCTTCACTTATTTGTGTGTTAATTTCTTTTCCCATGCTTGGGAAGTTTTCTGCTATTACATCTGTAGTCTTTTTATTTCATTTGTTTTAACTCCTTCTTTATTTATACCTCTTAAATTATAGTGTGTTTCTTTACATCATCTTGTGACTGTTGAACTGTTGTTTCTTGATTCTTTATTTTTAAAAGATCTTTCCTTTCCTGATAGTTAACTGCAATCTTGTCTTCAAGATCTGAAAGTCTAGCTTCACATTCATTCAAATGGTTTTGCCAGGTTTCGATGGAATTTTTGATTTCCTGGATAACTCTTTGAATCTGTTTCATGCATTCTAAATCTTTCCTATATTGTTCCTTGAAGGTTTCCATCATTTTCCAATGTGCCTCTATTTATTTAACTATGTCTTCTTTAGATATGCTCAGCATTTCTTTCACTATGCTTATCAATTTTTGTTTTACTTGGAAGATTATTTCTGATCTGATTTCCTTTACAGATTCATGGAATTGTTTCTTCACTTTAGTTACTATCATTTCAGAAATTTTAAGTGGTGACTTATACTTTCTTCTGAGTCCATATGTCCTGGACATGTTTGTGATGGGCTAGAGGTTTGAGATTGCATTTTGCTCTTTCATTTTGTCATTTTCCTGTATTCTTCCAGAGCAGCCAAATGCAAAGACCTATTTGCTTTCTGAGTTGGCAATGGCTGCCTGTCTGGGAGAGGGTTTGCCTGGCTGAGTTGGTGTTGCTGTGTGGGCTTTTCCCTCATGCCACACAGTGCACCAACACTCACCAGCTATCTGAAGGTTGGTGGGTGGGCCTTTCCCCCAGCCTGCACAGTGCACTGATGCTCCCCATCTGGTCAACATATCAGTTCTTATTCTTGGTAAAAAGTAAACAAATGCAGCTTTACCAACTAGCAAATCCATTCAATATTACTGTAAAAAGAAATTTCTTATCTGATTTTTGCTTTCCTTATAAAAGATTCTGTGTTTTCATCCAAAATCTCTCTCTCTCCCTCTCTCTCTTCATAATCCTTTTTTCTTTAGGTGATAGACAGTGCTTTTAGAATGACAAATTATTTTTGTTAAATACAATTCTATCTATATCATCATCAAGGGACTTTATATTTTCAATGAATTTTATTCTTTTCATAAAGTACCTCCTTGTGTATAAAATAGTAGAGTTTGGTACAGTTTCATCAGTAAATCTTCTTGTATAATTAAACTCATCAAGTACACATTGGTTGTATTACTAAATAAGTTCTACTAAAAGTTTACTAAAATGGAGATTTTTTTTCCCAAAAAATTGTGTTCAAGAAAACATACCAATTAAGTACAAAAGAGATAACTATACACTCAGATTGGCAGAAAGATCAATATATACAAAGAAAATTACTTTATGTTATCAGCATACATTTCTTATTTTACCTTTTAAAGACCTGCACAGAGCTGCAAACATCAATGCTTTATCTCAACATTTTTACATTCATAAAGAAATGTGTAAAAAGCCCTAAGGCCTGCAAGCTTTATGTGATTTTCCATGTAGCACATTTAGTTAAATTCATGTATGTTTCAGACCCTGTAATAAATACTCAGCAGCTAAGATGAATAGATTTGGTCCTCGCTAAAAGAAACTTCATAGAGATTACACATACACACACACACATACACACACAGTAATTGGTGTTTGTACAGAATGCTAACAGCACAGACTAGAGACACTTAGTGTGGGGTATGATTTCAGGAAAATAGTCACTGAAAGAACTCATACTTAAAGGACAATTATTAGAAAACAAATGGAACCTGAAGGGAAGAAATTTTTTTTTACTGCTTATAATTATGACATCATCAGTTGTAATATCCATATTCATGTTTCCTGTTTTTAAAATTAATTTTGAGCCATTATTTTGATCTTATAACACCAGAGATATAAAGCAAAACAATACTTCACCAAGTAAACAATACTCAATTCACAAATAATAACATTAAAATTTAAATTATCTAAAATTTGCTAATATCAGCAGCATTATAAATGCTACCCAAATGTCAAACTTAATCTTAAATTAGTATGAAAAGTTAATTTGCATTTTATTTATATTTTAAATGTGTAATTATATTTTATGCATAATTTTTGTTGCTTTTACCTCTGAAGAATAGCAATTTTCATAGATCTCAGTGGTTTATAAGCCACATTTTATAAAGTGATAAAGCATTTAAATTTCAAAATGGAACCTGGCTGTGGTAGTGCAACCCATAATTCCAGCACTTGGAAGACTGGCACAGAAAGATTGCTGAGAGTTCAAGGTCAACCTGGGCTACAAAGTGAGTTTGAGGCCAGCCAGAACTATATAGCTAAACACTGTCTCAAAAAGACAAAAATAAATAAATAAATAAATAAATTTTAAAAAATGGGCATGTACACCCAAATTCACACAAATTAATTCATTTAGTAACAGTAAACAATATATTTGCTAAACTGATTCTTAAATAACTTCTTACCAGTGATGAAACAGATCTATATGTGGATAATTCAACCTACTTTAGTGAGTTTTATATATACAAACTTATTATTTATCTGTGATTTATAGTTATTATACCTTTTTGTCTATGGGAATCCAATATTATTGATATTGTATATTCCAATAAATAATGGCTAACTAAAAATGTAAATGGCACATGACTTTTTTCTCTCTGATATTGCATCTTCCTAGGTAGAAGGAAGTAATTTTCAAGGACATTTCACTTAAGTGAGTTTATTTTATGAAACTCTGCAAGAGCAAAAATTCTTTTCATGGTATCTTGCACATATTATGCACATTCTCACCTTCCTGTTATCTTCTCTTTATCTTACCTTTCTACTTTCCTTTCTCTTCAAATGGGGCGTATGCTTCCCTCCTTGCTAGATGCCACAACAGTTTCTGGATACTGATGGGAAGATTTTATCAAACCTCATTTTTACCACATACAACTTTATTTTTATTTCTAGAATCAATGCAACTTTCACAAACTACAATCACTGGACAAATTATTTGGACTTGTTTAATAATTTTGAATGGAAAACTTTCCACAATGTGTAATGTGTGTGTGTGTGAGAGAGAAAAAGAGAAGTTCTCATGCCTTTAAGTTCTACTATAATACAAAATGTTAACAAAGCTAATCTTTAGATTTCATATGATTTTATTTAATTACAAAATTAAACTACTAGAAATTGAGAAAAATCAGTTTAGGAAATATATATTTTAAATGTGAATTTTAAAATTATAACAAATACTTCAGAAAGCAAATTCTAAAAGTTCATAGAAATATAAAAATGTTTTAAAAATATGAGAAAATATTGTAAGCCAATTCTAATTTAGATGCCATGTAATACCTTCCCTTAAAACACAACTGCTACACTATTATGATAATGTTTGAATTATCAGTATCTACTGCTTGTGAATTCTTTCAAAGAATTTTGAACTTCCATAGAATTTTATTAGATCACTTGATTTTCATAATATTATCATTGTGTTCCTAAATCTTGACTTTCTGGAAGGATTTTAGAATCATGTTAGATTCATGGCTCAGGTTAAATGACAATGCAAAAAATAATTATGCCTACAATATGAAAAAAGGTGTCTTGTTTAATCTGAACTGAAAAATATTTTGAGATAAAAGACACAGAACTTGTACCTTTCCTGTCATTTATTTCTTACATGATTATTTTTCATAGCCAGTGACATAAGAAATAATTCTCTTTCCATGTCTGACTCAAGCAAAGTTTCAAACTCTTAAATGTATGTTTTTATGTTATGTAAAGCTCTGATAGAACTGAATTCAAAAATATTTTGTGTGAGAAATATTCCTGCAGGTCATGAAGTCAACAGATATAAAATGCAGAAAGAGAGAAAGAAAAGAGACACAGAGAGAGAGGGAGAGACAGAGAAAAGAAGAAAAGAAAAGAACAGAAGCAGGGAGGGGGAGGGAAGGAGGAAGGAAGAAGGAAGACAATAAAGGGGGTACAAAAATATTTGGTAGTATATTTATGTGTTCTATTACTTTTTGTGTTCAACAAGCTAATGTTAGAATTCCTCAGGAGAGTATTCATCACCTTCTTTGTCTCCATCCTACATACTTTTCACTCTTCCCTCTTTTAAATCTTCAATTTTTTCCCACTAATATTTCCCCAAAGGAGGAAAGTTTTGTATTTATCATTTTTGGTTTTCAGCACTGGGGATGAACCCAGGGTACTCTATCACTGAGCTACACTCCGTTTCCATTCTTTATTCCTTTTCTATTTTTCTGTGACAGACTCTAACTAAATTAACTTCTCAGACTAGTTTCAAACTTGTAATTCTCCTGCCTCAGCCTGAAAGAGTAACTGGGATTACACCATCATGGATGGCTCAAGCTGTTGTCCCTCTTTCATGCTGTTTCCACTGCCTGGGCTGATTTTCTCAGGCCTTCCCTACCATGCAAATGGTTCCATTCTTGTGGGTCGCTTTCTCTCCCAATAGGCTGAGCAGTGTCTTCTTAGACTTACATAGTCCTATTAAAATGTCCTTTTTCCCTGTGTATATCACTTTGTCTTACCCTCACATGTTCAACACTTATCAGTGACTGGTACATAACATGCTCTTAATGACTTCCATTAATAAGAATTAAAAATATGAAGTAACTTCAACATATTTACCTGAAATTTTTAGTTTAATTAAGAGAATATAATTTATTCCTGTGCCAAATATTGAAAGACAGCGATTTGAAAAATATTTTATGTAATATATTCAAATTATTTCTTTAAATCTATATATTGAGTTTCTCCTTAAATCAAATTTAAATGTCATTATACAGCAATCAAAAGGCTTGCTTCATGTGGGCAGCCAGCATGAGAAGATATACCCAACCAGATCTGCCTAGGGCTGCTGGCTGCTGCCAACAGAAGGCTTGCTTCTCATGGGTAGCCAGCACCAGCAGGGATACACAGTCAGGTAAGCCCCATGCACCCACAGGCCACCATTGGAAGCCCTTGCTTCCTTCAGGCAACCATCATCCTCTGGGAGAATCAGACAAACACACCCCTGCCACCATTGTGCAAGTCCCAGTGTATCATGCAGGCTGAGAGAAGCAGCCCCATCACCATGCACCCCTGGCCATTGGGGAAGGTCCAGTGTAGCTGCATGGGTCTAGAGAAGCACGCCCCATGCCCTGCTACCTCCTTGGGAACCTAGAGTCAGAGAAATCCAGGTGCCTGTCCCATTTCCCTAAACCACGGAGGGGCAGCCAATGTGAGAAAAGCATGGGACCCCATAACCTGCTTGTTGAGAGGAACCTAGGAGAATATCAAGACAAAGGAGCAAAAGGCAATCTTAGACCTCCAGCACACACAGAACAAGTCTGGGAAATACAGTCATGGAAGAAAATGGAAGTCACACACCTGAAATCTCTGAGAAGATAGCAGCTGAAGTAAAGAAATGACTTCATAAGACTGTAAAAGTAATCAGATCTGAAATAATGACTTGGGTAAAAGAAGAAATCACAAACATAATGAAAGAATTGCTTAGCATATCTAAAGAAGACATGAACAAAGAAGAGGAGCATAGGAAAAAGAAGGAAAACTTGAACCAAAATAAACTTCTCCTTAGTGTTGCGGGTGTCAGGTATTTTGTCTCAGGAGGCAGAAACTGACCAAGACAGTTACTAGCCCCATAAACTTCAGAGGTTCAGAAGGAAGATAATTCCTGTGATCAGAGGAAAGATTCTTTTCTTACTACTTTTGGCTTGAGAAAACAATATCCTCAAGTTATAGACTGAGTTATTCAGAAAGTTCTGGCTCAAGTTCAAAAATTATTAGGCACCTAAATGTGTAATTTGTC
>RJWT010038371.1:0-12878 GCA_004365215.1 Cuniculus paca
AATTCATGACTGCCAAACCAACCCTATAAAGAATACTGAAGGACATTCTAAAGAGAGGTAAAAAAGACCACAGTTCCAGGAACAGCAGCAGAGGAGGACCACCAAACAAGACAGACAATTGAATGGAAGAGAAAAGTAGGCAGCCAATGACAGGAAAATAGCATGGCAGTGACAAGCCAGTGCATGTTGGCCATGACCATTAATGTAGTTGGCCTTAATTCACCAATAAAAAGAAACACAGGCAGAGTGGATCAGGAGACAGAATCCATCAATATGCTTTATTCAAGAAACACATTTAACTTGAAAGGGGCTTCATAGACTGAAAGTCAAAGGAGAGAGAACGATGCTCTATGCTCTATGTTACAGGGAACCAGGAAGAAGTAAGGGTAGCTTACCCATCACTGAAGAGTGGATAAGAAGGATGTGGCATTTTTATACAGTGGAAAGCTACTCACCTATATAGAAAGATAACCTTGAGGCTCTTGTAGGTAAATGGATGCAACTTGAGATCATGCTCATGGGTGAAGTTGTTCAGAGTCACTCAGGTGGGTGAACATCCTGTTGTCTCCCTAGTATAAGACTGTAAAGGAGTTAGTGGGATCCAAAATGCACAGTATGTATTGTGAAAGTGAAAGGGGAGGAAAAGTCTAAAAAGGGAAGGTAGTGGCCTTTGTTAGTCTATTATTGTGTTTTGAAACCCTGCATTGTTTTAATTGTTCTCTTTAGTCTACTTTTATTCTGCTTTGTTATGCTTGATTTTATTATATTTGATGCATGTACAGTTATTTTAAAGACAAAAAATCATGATAACCCTTATTCATTTCCTATTATCTTATATTGAAGCCCTGAATTGCTTTGTTTTCCTTTGACTGATTTTATTCTATTTTGTTTTGTTTGATTGTTTTGTGTCTGATGGTATGGGGAACTACTCTGAAGATAACAAGAGGCATAATGGTAGCTAATGATGTTTTCCTATTGTTTTGTTTTTAGGTCCTGTATTGCTTTCATTGGTTTGTTTTGGTTGATTTTATTCTGTTCTGCTTTCCTTGGTTTTGCCATGCCTGATGGTATGGACAGTTATTTTGAAGATAATAAGAGACACTATGGTAGGCATTGTAGATTTCCTCTTATCTTGTTTTGAAGTCCTGTACCACATTCATTGTTTTGTTTTGATTGACTCTATTCTGTTTTATTTCATTTGGTTTTAGTCTCTTCAAAATAAAAAGTTTAAAAAATTTTCATAGTAGATTTTAGGTGTTCTTTTCACAAAAATTTAATAGGTATCTGAGGTAGTGCAGTCTCTAATTAGTTTGATTTATCCATAAATTCATTAGATTGATTTATCATGTTCTACACCATATATAGTTTCTGCAAATAAAATATAGTTAAAAACTGCATTTTCCTCAAATTTAGCATTTTTGTTTTTGTGGTAGTCGAGATGCTAATTTTCTGTGCCAACAGGGTTAGCGATAGAAATTTTATTAAAATCTTGATTAAAATTTCCCATTTAATCTTTATAAGCCTTGTTTTCTTATCCTCAACACTTAGATGAAGATGGCATCTATATTATAGGATATATATTGTGAGGATTAAATGAGATAATGATTGTAAAGCACTTATTTACTGGACACACAGTAATTATTCAGTATGTGATGTTATCATGTAAATAAGCTACGGTGCTTCCTGCCAAATTTCAGATGCTCAATAATTTATCAGTATAATCTATAATTATACTTATTAGTATGAATCTTCATCTGATATCTATTCATTCATGATTGGAAACTATAACAAGAATTGTAGCAAGTAGTATTAGAACTATTCCAATATCTCTATAATCTTCAAGTCATAATTGTTGTGAGAATCACTGACATACACATAGGACAGTGAAGAAACCCTGTATTAAGTTATTGAACCTCTTCATGTTTCAAATTCAATTTATTTTTAAACTACTTGTCTCAAAGAGGTAGTGTGAATTGTACTGTTCACTGAGTTAATGGAATTTTGATTGTAAATTGGTGACAAAGAATAATTTGATTCAGGGTAAACCTTCCCTTAACCCAGTGTTTCTGGATTTCTTTGGCAGCACAGGCTGAAAAGCACTTAGCAAATTTATGTATCTATGTTGCAGACAACAGAAAGGAAAATACTAACAAAACCACACAGTAATATTTGTAATGCAACAGCAGCATAGACTCACATATAGATAGCACATGTACATATAACACACTCACTAAAGCCAGTGGAGTTGGGGTAAGAGGGAAAATGTGAAATTAGCCAGGGATATCTAGATTCTGGAAGAAAGAATATCTAACATTTTAACACATCATTTTTTTATTTTGAAGAGAATAAAATCAAACAAAATAAATAGAGTCAATCAAAACAAAACAATGAACATGGTACATGACTTCAAAAGAAGATAAAAGGAAATCAATAATGGCTACCATAATGCCTCTTGTTATCTTCAAAATAACTACCCATACCATCAAGCAAAATAAAAATCAAAACAGAACAGTATAAAACCAATAAAAACAAAACAGTGAAAGCAATACAGGACTTCAAAACAAAATAATAGTAAAACAACAGTGGCTACCATAATGCCTCTTGTTATCTTCAAAGTAGTTGCTCATATCATCAGACATAATAAAATCAAACAAAACAAAATGAAATAAAATCAATCAAAACAGAACAATGAAAGCAATACAAAGCTTCAAAACAAGATAATAAGAAATTAATAATGGCTACCATAATATATTTTGTTATCTTTGAAATAGCTATCCATGCCATCAAATATAATAAAATTAGACAAACTGAAACAGAATAAAATCAAACTAAATAGAACAATGAAAACAATATGGGTTTCAAATCATGATGATTGATTAACTATGGCCATTGCCTTTCCTTTTTAGACATTTCCTCCCCTTTTACTTTCACAATATGTATTGTGCATTTTGGATTCCATTAACTCCTTTAGTTTTCTTATACTAGGGAGAGAACATGGTATTCACCCATGAGACTGAACCATTACATCCATGAGCATGACCTCGAGTTGTATCCATTTACCTACAAGAGCCTTGAGGTTATCTTCCTTTATAGCTGAGTAGGTTTCCATTGTATAAAAATGCCATGTCTTTCTTTTCCATTCTGCAGTTGATGGGCCAGCTACCCCTACTTTTTTTCTGGCTCCCTGTCACATAGAGCATTGTTCTCTCTCTTTTGACTTTCAGTCTTTGAATTTTCTTTCTAGTTAGATGTGTTTCAAGGATATCTAACATTTATACTGCTAAAATTTCTTTGTTTGAGAAGGATATAAAATTGAGCCCAAAATTCTATCCAATTTCTTTAACTCTCTGAAACTTCTTTTGAAAACTTTTGTCTTTTTCTCTGTATTTTCATTTTCTGTGTTTATTTCTTTTTCTAAACATCTTTGGAGACAAGTATCTTGTCTTATTTTTGAATCTAAGTTTGATGTATAGAATATGCTCAACAAATACTTGAAGAATGAAAAGATGAGTTATGCCTAACAGTTATGCCTAAGTGTAACAATACTTCTAGTGATTTTAAGGATATATACTCTCAAAGTTTTAGTCAGTTTTCTATCACTGTGACAAAATACTTTAGAATAACAGTTTATAGGTGGGAAGGCTTATTTTGGCTCATGATTTCAGAGGTTGCAGTTCATGGACACCTGGCTCCATTACTCTTAGACCTGTGGCAAGGCAGAAATGTCTTCGTTTAAGTGTGTGGTGGGGAAACACTGCTCACTCATGGCAGCCAAGGGAGGAAGAGAAAGGGGCGGAAGAAGAGGGGAGGGAGGGGGAGGAGAGTATTCAGACCTTCAACCTGGCCCCATCTCTTAAGTTTTCATCACCTCTTAACAGTGCCATCAATTTACAAGCCTATCAGCACATTAAACCACCAAGTTAGAGTTGTTATTATCCTATCACTTCCCAAAAACCCATTAGCTGGCAACCAGGCCTTCAGAGCAAGGATTCTGGGGAACATTTTAGATTTAAACTATAATGTTAAGTTAGGCATCAGGCAATGCAGTGGGTAACTACAAAGTGGAAGAGAAACATAAGGACAGTTTGAAGCCCAGTCTCAGAAAATATGACAGAATTGTGCAGGGCTAGAAAACAATGTCAGCAAAGGAAAAAAATTGACATACAACCATCCAAAATGATCTTTGAACAAAGATTGAAGTAATTTCTGTTGTCTCAGCATCAGACAAACATCACTAGTCTCTGCAAATAGCAATGGCATTCCAAAAGCCAAAAACACACTTTGCTTATGTTTATACTGAGGTGGCAATTGTGATTGTGTGAGACAACCAGATACACTTTTCTCAGGCAGAGATTAGCACAGCATGTAGCATAATATACCTTCTATAAAATAGATATATTCAAATAGCAGCATCGAATCTTCAATGCACAAATTATTTATTGCCACTTCTTGTATGCTTTCTGTGGGAAAAGCTGTAACATCAGTCCTAGACTAGAGAAATAAGCATTTTAGGCGATACATTTTTATCTGTTTCAGTAATTTTTAACTTTGTTTCAATAATTTATAGAATCTTAATGTCTTATGCTCTTCTAATGACAATTATTGTCTAGTATGTTTGAATTTGGATTTACAATGCTTCCATATTTTCATCTAGGAAAATTTCTCCCTAGGATAGATAAGGAAATGGAGCCTTCAAAACATGAAGCAACTGACCCAAGATTTCACAATTAGAAAGCAATAGACAGAGGTTCAAGGCCAGGTCTTTCTGGCTGTGTCTTGGCATTACCTGTCATGAACGATGTATATCTAAAATTGGGTTATTGAACAGACTTTTCCATATAGTAACTTTGCATTTTGTTTTTACTTATTCCCTGTAAATTTTGCATTCTAAATTACAGTTATTCAGAAATTTCTTTATGTTATATTATGTTGTAATGGGTACTACGTAGTGTAGGAGAAAATGGTATCTTTCTTAAGAAACAGTTTTGTTGTTTTCACAAATAGTTGAATAAATATAAAGATACTTTACTTGATGATCAATCTACAACTTCTCTTTAAACTCTTTTAAATTTAAATAGGGAAATGCTCTTATAAAACATTCAAAGGACATAGCAAGAGTAAAGACCTCTCTCATTTTTAGGCTTATCTTCAGATGTCTCCACTTGTACCTGTTATTTATCTGGCTTCCTAAGCAACAAATTTGCCTTGCCTTATGGAGTTTGGGATGCCATAGCTAGGGGCTGTGGCTCTGCTAAAGGTGTTTCCCACAGTTCTTTACCAGATGGCATCTTAGATGGTGTCAGCAATAGCTCATGGAGAGGAGAAGGGAATTTTCCCCTCCTCCTGCCAGTGTTGGTCTCATTAGTGGCAGTTTGCCTGAGTATCCCTGTTCTTTTGGCAGTCCCAGAGGCAGCAGCAGGGACTCCACAGAAACGCCACTGAGACAGATGGGGCACCCTTCATGAAAGTCTGGGCACACTCCTAGCAGGTCCTCTTTGTATATCTAGATTTTGGTCACACCTTCCTTTTGTTTTCCCAGACTAAGATGGTAGATCTTCGCTGCAGTTAATATCTCTGGTCTCCCTCAATATTTTCTCTGCATTCTTTTTGCCTTCTAATTCTTGTATTAAGTCTCTGAGATGTAGCAAATTATTTTCTATTTCACTAACTGAATTTTGAGAGATACACCACTGAGATCAGATTGATCTTTATCCCTGAAGGTGTTTGCCTTTCTATTTCATTCTCAGCTTAATAACCCAGTATTTTTCAGTGTTTATTTACATGTAAAAAGAAAGTGAAAAGTGATAATGCAAAAAGAATAGTACATACAAACCTAATTGGGAAGGAGAGGGCAATCTTACTACTGAAAGATGTCACCTTTCAGAAGAAGAACAGCTGGGTGGTGTTTCCAGGTAGCAGTTTGACAGGTACTCCTTCTGGAAAGGTCAGTGGACATGACTGTGAGCTGGTTGTGGAGGGCTTGCCATAATGACTATTGGCAGGATTGTGTAGAGCCAGAGATTAACTATTTAGTAAGAATATAGTCAGGGATTGTGGGTTGTACTGTATTTTCTGAATCCAGTTTCAAGTTAGGCAGTCTTCAGGTATGAGAGGTACACCAAGCAGAACTTCTTGAGGATATCATCAATGATCCAGACAGAAGGAAATGAAGAAGAAAGAAACTTTTCTAGCACCTTCTTCATCAAGCCATCTGGTTGAGTCTAACTTTGAGATCCCTCCTCAAATGTAGCTCAGAAGTCCCTTAGTGCTGCTGTCTTCTTGTATTCTTCATTTGCCACAGCCTGGAAATCTATTTTCTTCTCCTTTGTACTGAGTTTTTTGTTTTTCTATGTCCTATGGGATTGTTCCCTTCATGTAGTTAGACATTCTTTTGTAGTTCCCTACAAAATGTTGCATAGGAAGTAAATATTTTTCCAGCTTTGAATACTTAAACATAATTTTATTCTACTCTCACATTTGATTGATAGTTCGCCTGACTATGGAATTATAGATAGGAGCTCATTTTATTTCAAAACCTGAAGACATTTTTCTACTATATTCTAGTTTCCAGTATTGCTGTGAGATGTTTGAAGGCATTCTGACTTCTTTTCACGAGTTATTTTTTCTTCTCAGAAAACTTGTAGAATCTTCTGTTTTCCTGTTGTGTTCTGAAATTCTGTGATATGTGTTTCAGGGTGCATCTATGTGATACTGTGGATTTTTCATTTTGGAGGTCTAGGTATTGAAGAATTCTTAAAAGTGTTTTTGAATTATTTAATAAATATTTTCCTCCTTCGTTTTACTCAAATTCCTTTTCTAGAACTCCTATTACAGTGTACTTGTTATTTAATTTCCTACTATGTTCTGACCTATTTTTCACTTGGTTTTAAAATCTTTTGCTCTGAGAGTTTCCCTGTCTTCTCTCTTATTCTTCTTTTTCCATCATTGTCCTTAGCTATTTCTGAAGAGAGCACCAGAATGTCATTTTTGGTGTATATGCAGCCTGTTCAGGTTGTTTTCTACCTCTAGAAAGCTGAGATCCCTGAAACCTTTTTTACATACTGAACAGGAGGAATTGCTTTCACTTTAGGGTGTGGTTCCATTGCCAATTTAGCTCTCACACTCAACTGGATTTTGTATATATTTGATTCCACTTCATTCCACATAACAGAAACTACACCCACAATTAGTTTGAAGATCTGTCCATCTCTCTAGACTTGGTTACAAGTGCTGTCCTATGAGGCTTATGTGAGAAACATAGCCCTAAGATTCATTATTTTTGGAATTTGAGTGAGATTTTTAAGAGGATTAAAGCCATTGTGCTTTTTGATTCTTTATTCATGAGTTTTCTTTTTCTACCCCAAAATTTTGTGAAATTTCCTTGTTTCCCATGGTCTATAAACTTGCATTTCCGAATCTTCAGTGAAAATGAGATTCAAAAGCAACTTTTCTGCAGAATTTCCTTGGATGCTCATTAAGTTGATTAAAGACCATATGTTGAACTGTATCTTCTCCCCTACAATTTGTTCCACATCTTTCCTTTGTTTTCACTCTCGCTATTCTGTTGGTATTGAAGTTTTCCTGTTGCTTTATTTAGGTCTTCTTAAATCAAGACTCTTAGATTAAATGAATCTCTAAAACAGAATGGATAACTGAAGCATTATAGATACTAGCCAAAAAAGTACCTGGTCCTGGGGCAGGTTTCTGTTACAACCACCACCAGAAGTGAAAATACATTTGCTGCACCAGAGCTAAGAGCATTTTTAGAATAATTAGAATAATGAGGGATGAGTTGTTTCCATTAAATTTATACTGGCTAAACATGAGGAGTGGGATTATGGGAAGTGGAGAAAGATCCAAGATAGCAGGACAGCCTGTAAGGAAGAAGTAATTGTTGCTCTGCATTAGTTGCGGTTGTAAATAGGATAGTTAATGCCTATTGTGGTGATGAGAGGACTTGGGTTTCAATTAAGGTTGTAAGATACACTAAAAAACACGAATCCCTTGCTGTTAGTCCATAGGTTACTCACTGATCAACATCCCTGGTCTTTCCTGCCCTCCACTTGAAGTTAAGTGTAAGACATCTCAGAATTCTTCTATTAATCATTCTAACACTCAGATGTTGCTCTTGATTCGTCTCCATCTCTCTCATTGCACATACTCTCTTTACCAAAATCTTACTAGATTTATCTACAAATGTGTTGGATGTTTGACTCTTTTTGCTTATACTGCTACAAGCTAGAAGCACCTCTCTTATTACCTACTGCAACAGCCTCCTTGTGGGTCACTAGAGTGGCACTGGTGTGCAGTCTAAGCAAAGTTGCCAGAGTCAGTCATGGAAAGGTGACCCTGACATTGACCTGTCACAGTGTGACTCCTTAGAAATTAAAGTAGAAGCATTAACACTTTGGGAGATTTCCATGAACTGATTCCTACTACTTGCCTCAGTTTGCTTAGGCGGTAACAAAAATCATTGGGTAACTTAAACAACAGATATTATATCTCTGTGTTCTAGAAGATAGACATCTGAGAGCAAGTTGTTACCCACTTCTGGCCTTGTAGACACCTGAGCTCTTGCTGCCTCCTCACATGGTTGTCCTCTAAAGTAGACCAAGTTCCCTTTCCCTATGATCTCTTGGATACCTTGAACCTCCCTTGATATCGTGAATACATCTGTAGCTCAGAAAATACCTTTCTATATTGTCAACATCTCTGCATTTTCTTCTCTTCCAAATATTGAGCTCTGGTGCAAAGATTATATCATTTATATTTTTGTGCCTAGTGATAAGCACAGTGTCTGGCCTGTGACAGGCACTCAAAAATATTTGTTGCTAAACTAACTAACTAAATATGTCATTTTACTTATGTTGTTTATCTCTGTTGACTACCTCAGACTCCCTGAACATTTTGCTGGTATCTATGCCTGTAGTTTATTTTCATTATCTGTGTTGAGGTATTCATGTCCACATTATAAATTCAAAACAGTTTTGACATCAGCACTCTTTTTATAGCTCTAACCTCACATTATAGCATGCATGAATTTATATGCTGAGACTAATGGGTCCCATTTCAGACATTAAACAATTGTGAGATTTGGCAAAAGCATGCTGTCTCAAGGGACTCTCAGATGCTGACCATGGCTCAGTGCAAGAGCTTTAGGTGTGGGAGGGTCAGAGAATTATGCCATAGTTGCTGACATCAAGGCTAAATTTTGTAGATTCTGGCATGCATATATCATCTGTACCCTTTAGAGCTGGTTCTTAATAAGCATGATATTAGACATCAATTTTTCTAGAGTAGATCTCTAAAGCAGAGAAAGCAAGTAGATAGGCCATCTTCTGGTAAGAATGAAAAGTGAAGTGAACCATTTAATAAAAAATAATGTGTGAAAAGTGATTTTTTTAAAGACGTATGTATTTATGTATTCTTGAAACCATTATGATTTTTTGAGGGCAAGTTTTCCCCTTTCAACTCAATCAAATTACTAGAGTTAAAGTATTATCCCATGGGCCAAGATGGGCAAATTTTGTCTTTTGTACTGGACTTTAGTAGCTACAATTTCTGGCTAACAAGTAACCTTTTCTCACAAGTGTGATGGAGGCTTGACTAAATTTAATTTTCCATTCTTATAGTCAGAATAATTTCAGGGGGAAGGACCCAAGGATGTCCAATCAGAATCCTTCCCTGGTATCCACACATGGATTTTGTAGAGACATGTTGGTTTTTCAGTGAGTTTTTAAGATGGCATGTTTCATCATTGAATGGGCTCTTTGAGTTACCATTGCCCAATGTTTCATAGTTACATTGAGGAAATCCATGGGTAATTTTTTAATAACATAAAATTAGAATCAATTCATCCCTTTTTGATCAGACTATTTTTAGCTGCTTCTTTTCTCTTTAAACTGAAAGTGTTCTCACAAACATGCTGCTCTAAAGGCATATTTGGGCCATTTACTCTATTCCTCATTCTTCCTGCTGGGCTATATTTCACACCCTGATTTCATGATGGCCTCTTGTGAGGTACCAGGACTCCAGAGTTTACAATGTGGCTCTTCCCTGGATTAGCTGTGTAGTCTTGGGCACAGCATTTAACCTCTGTGAGCTTTACTTTGATTCTGAGGGATGAAAAACCATTCGTGGCCTGTACTGATCATGGCACCTCACATGAGCTCATATTTACAGTGTGCATTTCCTTTGCTTATATGTTCTTCCACCATACTGCCAAGACTGGCCTGTCATCCCCAGCCCCATTCCTATCATATTTTCTTTGAAATACTTACAGATGGATTTAGGAGATGTAATTCTCTTTGGACTTCATTATTTCATATTTGACTTCATGCCTTTGCTTGACTATCCTTTTCCCTGACAGAAGTGGCATGGTAGGATACATTATTGAATGCACAGCAAAATTTGCATGCCATCCAAATAAATTCTTGGAAACATTTGGAAGATGATAGAATTATATATTTCCTTTGCAATACTAGATACAGTTAATGTTCATAATAACCAGTGAATAATACCAGATACCAACTTGGTAGCTTGCCCAAAACTTTCCTGTACACTTTACAATAACATGATTTAATATTCACAGAAAGCCTTTTTCGCATAAGAGGAAACTGAATCTTAAAAAGTTAAATAAATTGAATGAAGTCTCACAATTGTTTTGTTTTGGAACTCATGCTCAAATTCAAGTCTATAAAGCTCTAAAGTGCTCTTTATAGCTACAATGTGGAGACATTCAGAATAATTTCATTCACAATGAAGATTTCATGGACAATTGAAAAGAGCAACTTCTATAAATAACAATCAACTTGAATCCTTACAGTAATTAGAGGGTAGAAGAAGAAAGTCAGAGAAAGGAAAAGAGAATAGCATGGTATGTATGTGTGCCTTTATATATGTGTCATGGTTTGTGTCTAGATATTCCTCCAAAGCCTCATGTGGTCATAGGTAGGACTTTTTCAGAGGTATCTGAATCTAGAGTTTGTGATGCTGGGATTAAGTGTGTATTTACTCAATTAGTTGATGATTGGTTTGGTACTCCTCAATCCCAAGAGCCTAGATAGAATATAAAAGGAGCAGAAAATATCTGCTAAGGTTCCTTGCTTGTTTTGCTACCTTTTGTCCACCACGAACCATTTCTCCTCTGCGATGCCTGTCTGCCACGTCCCCTGCCTTGGAGCCTGCTAACTATGGACTGAAGCTTCTACAAACTGTGAGCTAAATAAACTTTTCCTCTTTTAACATTGGGTGTTGGGTATTTTTGTCTCAGCAATAAGAAAAGTAACTAAGATAGTGTGTGTGTGTACATGTATATTATAGAAACACATACATATTGGATAAACATATTTATGATACATAACTTCCTTGAGATAAATTATAAATGATCTAATATCATAAAATTATAGTTGTTATTATACCTTGTCCTAATTCACTTTTAAAAGTAGCCAGCTTTTGTTCAGGAAAGGAAAGAGTAAGACCTTTTTTTTGTGTGTGGGTCATGATCTAGTCAGTCTCTAAATACACACTTATGAGTATAATGAATACAACATCTTGACAAATAATTTGCCTTGAATCTTATCCCTAGGGTTACATTTCTTCAACTAAAATCACTGGAGAATGTCCAATACACTGCTTTACTTAACTATTTCCAAAAAAATTTACTGATGACTTTCTTAAAAGTTCGTCGATAGAATTATCACCATCACATTTTCCTTTCTCTTTTGTTAAGGTTGAGTTGGCAAGAACTTTCTTTTACTTTGATGTGCTCTGAATCTTTGGTGTATATGTTTTTTTGTCTTGTAAGTGAATTATTTTAGCAGTTTGGCTTAAAGCAGTTCACTCTAGAGTGCAATAGACAGCAAGAACATGTGCTTAATATGTTGTCTCTTGATATGCTTGTATCTTATTGATACATATGTATCTTAATGCAAACTTGTAACTATAAATACCTACCCAAACTTCTCATCTTTATATTGATTCTATTTGTAGGTGCAATGCAGGGACAGGAGTACTCCATGGAATATATGTCATTATCCCTTTTTGCTTGTGCAAGAAAGCTTCCATCAGCTGAATTGCAGAAATTCTATGTAATACAGTGTTATGGTTGATACATCGTGTCAACTTGAGAAGTTTAGAAGTTTAACTGAGAGACTCATCAGGGAGCCAGGGTTCTTACTTTGTAAATATCCTCATCCTGTACAAAGGAGGGCAAGGACGTTTTGTGTTACACCCACCCTGAAGGTGGGGGTGGCCTGTGTACAATATAAGGAAGGAGAAGAGGCTTGATTCTCCCTTTTTGCTCTGGCTGCTGCCTTGAAGTGTGCCCTAGTGCCATGCTGCCCTGCCTTGGAGCCAGCTGATTATGGACTGCAATCTCCAGAAACTGTAAAGCTAAATAAACCTTTCCTTGCTTCACTTTGGGTGTCAGGTGTTTGTCTCAGCAAGGAGAGAAAAGTAACCAAGACAATTTGTATCTATGAAGACTTTGCTTAGAGGTAGAACTCTGTCATTTATTGACCTATGAGACACAGTTTTCTCTGATTCTGTACTGAGTATAGCACAGTGGCTGTGATGGTCCTCATATTTTCTTCTCTAGCATTTGTTCCACTCTCTGAGAGTGACTTTTCCACAGACATTGGCAGAGGGGTGAGAAAAGACCTGGTCCTCTACCAAGGAGTGCACAGCATGGCCTCAGTATCCATGATTCATTAGAGGTGGTCTAATTGGTGCATAGCATTGCCTGGACACCCATGATTGATTAGAGTTGGCCCAATTGGAGTGAAGTACAATTGATTGCACAAGATATATACTTTCCCTTGCTTTGACTGGTGAGTATGAAGGTGAACATTATGTGAATCTGTAGCAACTTTTTTTTT
>RJWT010038372.1:0-12876 GCA_004365215.1 Cuniculus paca
GTGCAGAGGGCTCCTGCTTCATTCTCCCCAAGTCTCTTGTTATCTCCCTACTTCATTCATTTTGTTCTCCATCTGCTGGGGGGGCGGGCAGAGCAGGTCTTTTGCTTCCTCCCTGCCTCATTATGAATGCACAAAGCTGAGAACGCACCACAATACAAACATGCCAGCACAGAGCGGAGACTATTTGCACAGAGCAGGTATCAAAAGATAGTGATGCAAGAATCTTGCACAATTTTGAGTGCGGGGACAAGGGTGGAAATTCGTGGCAGGTTCCTTGCTCACTTGCCCACCAATGAGGGAAAGCATTGGCTGAGAACTCAGCAGGAGCAATGGGCTGGAACACCCAGTGTGAACTTGGCACGTGGCCCCTCCTAGTGCAGTGGCTGGGTTCCAGCAGGCAGAGTGGTCTGAGCACAAAGGGGGGTGGATTTTGTAATTTTTGTACAGCCTCCTCTGGGAATCACAGGGTCACTTCTGCCTCATTCAATCACACATGCCCTACTGATGTTCAAGGGGAGAGAGGACCACCTTCTGACCTGGGCCATAGAGAATCTGGAAGGAAACAGGGAGACCAGAAATGTTTGAGAAACACAATGATCACTAGAATCACTCAGCAGATGCCAGGCCACCCAGGTCCCTGGGGTACAGGGATGACCTGGCTTTAAACAGCTTATACAGGAAAGAGGAAGAAAGAATTATAACAGAGGCCATGTGGGGCAGAGCATACACCAATTATTTTGTTAAAGAAAAAGCTTGAGGAGTGTGGATTATGTGCTATGCACTTTTAATCCTCTGCCACTTATGAGTCAGGTACAGTAAATCCCTCATTTACAAACATTTGAGTTGCAAACTTTCACAGATATGAACAGAACTCATAAACATTAGTAGATGGGAACAAATCCCAGAATTAGTTCTCATTATTCCAGTTTTTATACTGTACTGCACCACCATTTTAAGGTAACTCTAAAAATAGAAATAATTCACAGTATTTGTGTGTGTGTGCGCCTGGTTTTTTTATGCTTCACATTGTATATTTGTGTCAAGGGATTATAAGATTCACATTCTCAAACTTATGAATGAATCCAATTTATGCCAATTTATGAATATTTTCCCAGAAGGTTAGTAAGTCAGGAACTAACAGTACAACTAATTATACTCATTCTACACTGGAAGCAATGAAGACATAGTGAGGTAAAGCACATTGCCCAAGGTCACACAGCAGGAACATGTCAGTGCTGGGACTCAGGCCAGGTGACCCGGCAAGGGTGTCTGAGCTACTGACCACTGCACTCCCCGCCTGTCATCTCAAATGCTTCTCAAGTGACAGCTCCTTTCGTAGAACCAAACATCATCTTCACAAGGGATCGGTGTGACTGTGCTGTGCACCCCTAGGTTGAGAAGGGCACTGCCAGAGTCTGTCGGGCCATGTCTGAGTCCTGTTTTCTGTGCTGGGTAGTGGGATGTCCTGAGTATCACAACTCAGCTTCGGGCCTTGGCCTCACACTCTCATCTAGGGCTGATTCCAGCGTGGAGGGTGGTGGCTTGAGGATGTTTTGAGTGTACGCCACTCCATGGAAATGGGAAGGGACGCCTTTCTTTGGTGAGCAGGGACCCTTGTGAAGTGTGTAAGGTGGAGGGAATGGTATTTGCCATGGAGCAGATCAAGCATGATCTTAAGTGTGAGGGCAGATGTCAATGTGAGAGCCTGGTTCCAAAGCCAAGTTCCCTGCCCTCCTGCCAGGTGACACAAAGCAGCTTCTTGTACCTCAGTTGCCCTCCCCCTCCCCCTTCTGTGAGTGGGTGATACTTTTCTCTCACCGTTTCCTTCATGAATCCAGAGAAGCTATGGGAAGCACCTAGCACTGTTCTGCCATTCAGTCATCACTCGAGCACGCTCTCTGCTTGTTCTGGCTCCTGGTTGGTGCCCCAAAGTAGACCATGTATCCCAAGGAATCTGGTCAACAACACATAGGAGTGCAAGATTATCAGGGACCCCTGCAGTGAGCCTTGTATCTCCTGCCAGGTATTACAGTGCTTGGTGGGAAGAGAGAACAAGAGGCAAAATGGCATTACAGCTGGATGTGGGATGACCAACTGTTCACGGGGAACAAAAGGCCAAGAGACAGCCAGGAACTTGGCAGTTATTGATTGAAAAGGGGATTATCAGATCACTTCAGAGGATGGTAGTGCTCTTAAAATAATTCGGATCTTTCCCAGGAGCATCTGTAGTCTTAGTAGTCTTAGTCTGAGTCTGAGTCTGAGACTACGACTGGGTCTGGAATTTAGACTTGGACTTAGACTTAGACTTATGCTTAGTAGTCTTAGTCTTAATAGGTGGGAGAGGATGGCCCACCCCTAATGGGATAATGGGAAATCTCAAAAGGGTGACACCAAAAATTCCAAGCCTCTGTTCATCCCTTAGGGAAGTATGTAAAAGTAGCCATTGTGAATTTATGGTCCCCAACAGAGATTTTTACTTCCTTTGTTTCCAGACACTACACATCCTCAAATGCAGCCCAGCATTAGCTTATTATTTTTAGTAACCTTAGTGCTCAGTAGGTTTCATCAACTAAAATCCAATGTGACAGCTGCTCTTCAGCCTCCTCCTAGCAGCTGTCATCATAATCATCCCCAGATACAAACAGCAATGGAGTTGTGGTCAAAAATAGGACAGATGCCAATCCCTTCCCTCTGTACCTCAGGATCTGTCTCCCTAAATCTCCACAGAAAGCCCAAGCCACCCCACATGGGAGGGACACAGTCAGGTGCAGAACCCTGGTTCTGGCACCTCCTCCCTGTCAACCTCTGCTCCCAGGACCGTCACTTGCTGAGTATGGAGTGGGAGGCAGGGGACACTCAGTGATCCTCAGTGATGAACAGGTGAGCAGCCTATAAGAGTTACTTCTCACACAGCTCTGCCTCCCAGCCCAGAAACCACCAAAGTGAGTAACACAAGTCAAATCCTATTCTGAAAGTGGGTGGAGGTGGAATTCAACATCCATACTGGAAACCACAGAGTCACAGGCCACCCACAAGCTGTGATCCTTGAAGACCCAAGTGCACTGGGCTGCAGAGAAGAAAGTTACTTGGGCACAGGGTCAGTGCGAAGCTCCCCTTCTGGGGAACTGGGCTGTTACTGCTGGAAGTACAGAATCAGATCCTGGGGGAAAACAGACATTGGGCTTTGTGTGTTCATTTCACGCTGAGTCCTTATGGACTCCCTCTCCTTATGGACTCCCTGAAACTCCTGCTGGTCACACAGTGAGGGGACTGAGATTTGGATCTCGGTTTTCATTTTTTCCATAATGTTTGAGCTCTGGAATTTAAAATTTTGTTTTGTTTGCAGTGTTGGTCTTGAACCCAGAGCCTTGTGCACACTAGGCAAGCACTGTGCCACTAAGCCACAATCCATCTGAGGCCCTGAACTATACCAGGCACACAGTTGCTCATATTAAAGAGAGTGCTGCTAGCTGTGGGTTCCTGAGCAAAGGACTTCATTTTTAGTGCCTCAGTTTCTCTGCTTGTATATAAAACTGTGTTAACCACAACAGCTGGGCAGAGCAGTAAGTGGATTAAAAGCACTTAGAACGGTGCCTGGTACAGAGCATATGATCAGTGATGTTCACTTTGAACTACTGGTTTGCACAGAAAATAGGAGGAAACATCTTCTGAGGCTGTTCACCTGGCCAGAGCAAAAAAAAAAAAATCCTCAGGGTTTGTATGGTCACCAAGGAGTTCTTGCCAGTCTCCTTCTCTTCTTCTAAGTACCCTCAGGGAACAATAGAAGGGGCCTGGCTTTCCCTTCCCAGAATCAGTCTATAGTAACAGAGTTTTCCCCTTGGAAAGTTTCAAATCTAAAGAATAGACTTGAGAAGGTCTTTTTAAAGTACACATAGTCCTCAGTTTACAAGGGGGTTACACTCTGGTGACCCCTGCCTCTATCTGGAGGACATTGGAAGGCCTTAAAGACTGCCAGTGACCTCTCCCACCACCTAGAGGAACTCTGGCTGACCAGTGAGATGCCCAGTGACACAGTAGAGCCCCAGCTAGGGCATACATCATGGATAGCTGGGTCTGTTGGCCTGGAAAAGTCTGAAGCAGCAGTAATAATAGGAGCCAAGGATTGGTTCACATCAATACTCCTAGGCTAGTCAGCCCAGGAAAAATCCAGGACTCACCCAACTGGCCCCACAGGAGGAACTTAGGTGACTGGCCACTCTCCTACACCATGGGACCTGGTGAATGGGTAAACACCAGCTACACAGTAGGACCCAGACTAAGACACATGTGACAGGCAGGCAAAACTAGTAATATTAAAAGACTAAAATATGAACCAAGCATTGAAAATGACAAAATGAAAAAGAAAAATGCAATCTCAAACCCCCAGCCCATCTGGAACAAGTACTGGAGACATCAACGTAGAAGACATTGGAAGACACGCACCTGAAATTTCTGAAAATATGGCAAGTAAAAAATCAAATCCATGAGGCTATAGAGGAAATCAGATCAGAAATAATCTTTCAGGTAAAAATAAATAAATAAATAAACAACAACCATAATGAAAGAATTGCTCACCATAGCTAGAGAAGACATAGATTTTTTAAAAATACAGAAGCACATGAAAATGATGGGGAACTTGAAAGCACAATGTGGGAAAGAAATAGAATGCATGAAATAGATTCAAAGAGATATCCAGGAAATCAAGAATTCCACTGAAAGCTGGCAAAACTGCTTAAATGAAACTGAAGATACACTTTCAGACCTTGAAAACAGGATCTCACCTAGTGATCACAAAAGGAATGTCTCTTAAAAATAATAAGAGACCATAACATAACAATTCAACAGCCCCAAAATGATGCAAACAAAAACAATGTAAGACTGATAAGTGTCAATGGAAAAGCAGAAATCAACACAAATGACATTTTAAAAAACTATTTACAGAAGTAATAGCAGATTTCCCAAGTATGGGAACAGAATCTGACACACAGATAAGTGAGGCATATAGAACTCCAAACAGTCATAATCAAAATAGATCTATACCCAGAAATATAATAATCAAGAACCCAGAAACTAGGCACAAAAAGAGAATATGAAAAGCTGTTAGAGAAAACAGATCACTTATAAAGGAAAGCCTATTAGTATCATGACAGACCCTCAAGTCAAGAAGAGCTTGGAGTGAAGTCTTTTAAGCCTTGAAAGAAAACAACTTCCAACCCAGATTGATGCACCCTGCAAAACCATCTTTCAAAATTAATGGAGAAATAAAATACTTCCATGACAAAGAACAACTGAAGAATTTATGACCACCAAACCAACCCTACAAAGAGTACTGAAAGATATTCTAGGTAAAGATAAAATGACCCAAGTTTCAAGGACAACAACAGAAAGAAACTACCAGGCAGGGCAAACAATTAAAAAGATGGGGGAAAGCAGGGAACCAATAACACAAAAATAACATGACAAAGACAAGCCAATACACATCAGTTATAACTATCAAAGTAAATGGCCTCAATTCATCAACCAAATGAGACTGGCAGAATAGATCAAGAAACAAGATCAACAATATGCTGTATACAAGAAACACATTTAACTCAAAAAGAAACTCGTAGACTGAAAGTCAAAGGATGGCAAACAATGCCAAATGCAACAGGAACATAGAAAAAAGCAGAGGTAGCTAATCTCTTTGCAGATAATGTGAACTTCAAACCAACAATGATCAAAAGATATAAAAATCACTACATACTTGTTAGGTGAAAAATTCAAGCATAAGAGATAAAAATCATTAGATATATATGAGCCAAATATGGGAGCACACAACTATATTAGAAAAATAGGAATAGACATGAAAAATCAAATAAGTGATAACATAATTGTAATGGGGGACCTTAATAGACAAAAAGTTGGCAAAGGAATAACAGAACTGAATCAGATATGTGAATAAATGGACTTAGTAGATGTTTACAGAGTGTTCCCCCAATAGCATCAGAATACACATTCTTCTCAGCTGTACATGGGATGTTTTCCAAAATACACCATATACTAGCACATGGAACATACTTAAGTAAATTCAAAGGAATTGAAATTATCCTATGCATATTATCTGATCATAGTGCAATGAAATTGGAAATTAATGGCAAAATAAACTATAAAAACTTCATAAACACATGAAAATTAAATAACACCCTCCTGAACAACCAATGGGTCACAGATGAAATTAAAGAAATTAAACAATATCTACAATTTAATGAAAATGCAAATACAACATACCAGAACATGTGGGACACAATGAAAACAGACATAAGAGGGCCATGTATAGCACTGAATTCTCACATCAGGAAAACAGAACAAGCACAAATAAACAACCTAATGTTGCACCTCAAGTTTCTAGAAAAAGCAGAACAAGCTAAGCCCAAAGCTCATAGAAAGGAGGAAATTATAAAGATCAGAGCAGAAATTAATGCAATTGAGACTAAGAAAACAATACAAAGAATTAATGAATCAAAGAGTAGGTTCTTTGAAACAATAAACAAAATTGATAAACCCCTAGCCAACCTTATCAAGAAAAGGAAAGAAAAAACTCAAATTCATGCAATGAGGAATGACAAGGGTAAAATCATTACAGATCTTGTGGAAATTCAGAAGATCATCAATACCTACTTTGAAAATTTTTATTCACATAGGATAGAAAAAAAACAGACAAAATGCACAGAACATTTGAAACATATGAATTACCAATGTGAATCAAGAAGATATAAAAATTTTGAATAACCTAACATCAGTTAATGAAATTGAAAACATAATTAAAAACTTACCAACAAAGAAAAGCCCTGGTCCTGATGAAGTCACAACTGAATACTACAAGAACTTTAGAGAAGATTTAATGTCAATACTCCTCAAACTCTTTAATGAAATTGAAAGGGAAACAATACTCCCTAACTCATTCCTGGAGGCAAGTATTACCCTGATATCAAAACCAGAGAAAGACCCAACTAAAAAAAAGAGAGCTACATGCCAATTTCCATAATGAACATAGATGCAAAGATCCTCAATAAAATACTAGCAAACAGAATGTAGCGAATCATCAATAAGGTTATACAACATGACCAAGTGGGATTCATCCCAGGAATGTATGGATGGTTCAACATAAGCAAATCAATGAACATAATACAACATATCAACAGAGCCAAAGACAAAAATTACATGATCATCTCACTAGATGCAGAAAAACTTTTGATAATATTCTACACTCATTCATGAGAAAAATCCTACAGGAAATCAGAATAGATGGACTTTATCTCAAACTGATAAAAGCCATCTATGACCAACCAACAGCCAACATCATAGTAAGTGGACAAAAATGGAAACTTTTGCTCTAAAATCAGAAACAGTAGAAGGATGTCCACTATCACCAGAGTTATTCAATATAGTTGTGGAAACATTAGCCAGAGAAATTAGACAAGAGAGATAAATAAAAGAAATAATGATAGGAAAGGAAGAATTTAAATTATCATTATTTGCAGATGACATGATCCTTTACATAGAAGACCCCAAAAACTCCACCAAAAGACTACTAGAGTTAATAAGCAAATCCAGCAGCATAGCTAGATACAAAGTCAACACTCAAAAGTCAGTGGCATTCCTGTACAAAAACAACAAACTCACTGAGAAAAAAATTAGGAAAACAGCACCTTTCACAATAGCATCCAAAAAAAAAATGAAATACCTAGAAATCAACCTAACAAAGGATGTGAAAGATCTATACATTGAAAATTGCAGTACTCTGAAAAAGGAGATTGAAGAGGATATCAGAAAATGGAAAGATATCCTTTGCTCATGGATAGGAAGAATCAACATTGTGAAAATGGCCATACTCCCAAAACTGTTATGCATATTTAATGCAATCTCAATCAAAATACCATTAGCATACCACACAGATCTAGAGAAAACATTTCTAAAATTCATTTGGAAACAGAAGAGACCTAGAATAGCACAGGCCATCCTAGACAACAAAGGCAAGGCAGGAGGCATCACAATCCCTGACATGAAATTATTCTACAAAGCTACTATGATAAAATCAGCATGGTACTGGCAAAAAAAAAAAAAGACTCAGGATCAGTGCAACAGATCAGAAGATGAAAACACAACTACAAACACACTCAGTCACCTTATCTTTGACAAAGGGGACAAACATGTTCACTGGAAGAAAGCCTGTTTAATAAATGTTACTGGGAAAACTGGTTTTCCACATGCCAAAAACTGAAACCATACACATGTCTATTGTTGGGCGCAGACGCACAACATAGATGTTGGGCGCAGGCGCGCAGCATACTGTGTTGGGCGCAGGCGCACAACATACCTTCAGTGCTGAGTCATTTAGGAGTCTTGACAGCCCCTGATTGGCTGAGCCTGAAGAAGAGGGCGGTAAAGCTAGGCGTCTTGGCAGTCCCTGATTGGCTGAGCTTGGACAAAGAGGCGATTCTTGATTGGTCCCCTGCGCTGAGGTGTGGCTAACTGATTTTGTATATAACGGTACGCAATAAACCAGTTGGGGGCAGTTAGTAGAAGAAGACAAACGGCTCTCGTGTCTGCGTGTGTTTTCTCTCTGCGCCGGTCAGTCTATAACCATGCACTAAACTAAAGTCAAAATGGATTAAAGATCTAAATATTAAAACAGAAACACTGAATATACTGGAAGACAAGACAGGTAGAAATCTTGAAGTCATAAGGGTAGGCAGACAGCTCATGAACAAAACCCAAACTACATGGGAAGTACTCCAAAGAATCAACAACTAGGATCTCACCTTACTAAAAAGTTTTTGCACATCAAAAGAAACCACGAACAGAGTGAAAATACAACCTACAGAATGGAAAAAATATTTAACCAACTGTCCCTTGAAGGACTTCTATCTCAAACGCATAAATTAAAAAATTAGGCTCCCCAAATTCAAAGACCCTACCCCAAAATGGGCATCTGAGATGAATATGCACTTCTCAGATGAAGAAATAGAAATGGCAAATAAATATATGAAAAAATGTTCAACATCACTGGTCATTCAAGAATGCTGAGATTCCATCTCACTCCAGAAAAAATGGCTATCATTTTTTAAAAATTTTTTTTATTTTAAAGAGAATAGAACAAAACAAAACAAAACAGAACAGAACAAAACAAAGCACCCAGCAACAGATAAGTGAAGCAAAAATGGCTACCATTAAGAAAACAAACAATAACTAATGCTGACAGACTTGTGGGGTTTAAGGAACACTTCTCCACTATTGGTGGGAGTGTGGACTTGCACAATCACTGTAGAAATCAGTGTGGAGATTCCTCAAAAACATAGAACTGGAGGTCCCATTTGATCCAGCTATTCTCCTTGTGGGTAATTTCCCAGAAGAATTGAAAACATCATACCACAGAGATGTATGTGCAGCCATGTTTATAGCACCACAATTTGTAATGGCTAGATCTTGAAAACAACCCAAATGCCCCTCAACCACAGAGTGGATAAAAAAAGATATGGTATTTTTATACAATGGAGTACTACTCAGCTAAAAAAAACGATAAACTCAAGGCTTTTATTGGTAAATGGATGCAACTTGAGACCATACTCAGAAGTGAAATAAATCAAACTCACAAGTATAAACATACTATTGTCTCCCTAGTGTAAATAACTGAAAGAGTAAATAAGATCCAAAATGTATAGTAGATATTGTGAAAGTGAAAGGGGAAGAAACTACTCAAAAGGAAAGAACAACTGGGAAGGGGAAAAGGAGAAAAGAAAGAAGGGAAATAAGGCTCATAGAACATGCTGAAGTAAATGCAAAGGAATTGAAATTATCCCATGCATACTATCAGACCACAGTGCAATGAAATTGGAAATCCATGTCAAAGGAAACCACAAGACCTTCATAAACACATGGAACTTAAATAGTACCCTTCTGAACAACCAATGGGCCACAGATGAAATTAAAGAAAAAATTAGACAGCTTTTACAGTTGAATAATAATGACAGTACAACATACTGGAACTTGTGGGACACAGTGAAAGCAGTCTTAAGAGAGAAATTTATAGCACTAAATACCCATGTCAGGAAAACAGAGCAAGTGCATGTAAACAACTTGATACTGAACTTCAAACTTCTAGAAAAAGAGCAGGTTAGGTCAAAAGCTCATAGAAGAGAGAAAATTACAAAGATTAGAGCAGAAATTAACACACTGGAAACTAAAAAACGATACAAATAATGAATTGAAGAGTTGGTTCTTTGAAAGATTAAATAAAATTGACAAACCTTTAGCCAACTTTATCCAAAAAAAGGAAATAAAAGACTCAAATGCATGCAATTGGGATTGAAAAGGGTGAAATCACAACAGACCCTGCAGAAATCCAGAAAATCATCTATACCTACTTTGAAAACTTGTATTCTAATACGATGGAAAATACAGAAGAAATGGACAGAGTCCTAGGTACACATGAATTACCAAAGCTGAACTGAGAAGATATAAAAATCCTAAATAAACTAATATCAATAAATGAAATTGAAGAGGTAATTAAAAACCTATCAACAAAGAAAAGCCCAGGTCCTGATGGATTCACTGCTGAATTCTATAAGAAATTTAGAGAAGACCTAACACCACTACTTCTCAAACTCCTAAATGAAATTGAATGGGAAGTAATACTTCCAAATTCATTCCTGAGAGCAAGAATTACCCTGATACCAAAATGAGAGAAGGACCCAACTAAGAAAGAGAATTGCAGGCCAATATCCCTAATGAACGTTGATGCAAAAATCCTCAATAAGATACTGGCAAACAAACTGGAGCAAATCATCAATAAGATTGTACACCGTGATCAAGTGAGATTCATTCCAGGGATGCAGGTATAGTACAACATACATAAATCCATAAATGTAATACACCATATTTACAGAGCCAAGGGCAAAAATCATATGATCATCTCAACAGATGCAGAAAAAGCTTTTGACAAAGTCCAGCACCCATTCATGATAAAAAAAAAACCCTATAGAAAATTGTAATAGATGGTCTTTATCTCAATCTGATAAAATCCACCTATGACAAACCAACAGCCAACATCATACTAACCTGGAAAAAAACTGAAAGCGTTCACTCTAAAATCAGGAACAACACTAGGATGTCCACTGTCTCCATTCTTATTCAACATAGTCCTGGAGACTTTAGCTGGAGCAATTAGACAAGAGAAAGAAATAAAAGGAATAAAGATAGGAAAGGAAGAAGTTAAACTATCATTATTTGCAGATGACATGATACTCCATGTATGACACTCCAAAAACTCCACCAAAAGACTACTAGATTTAATAAGCAAATTCAGCAATGTAGCTGAATACAAAGTCAACATTCAAAAAGAAATAACCTTCATGTACATGAATAACAAACTCACTGTGAGAGAAATCAAGGGAAAAACATCTTTTACAATAAAATCCAAAACAATGAAATACTTAGGAATCAATCTAACAAAGGATGTAAAAGACTTCTACATTGAGAACTACAGTACTCTGAAAAAGGAGATTGAGGAGGATATTAGAAAATGGAAAGCTATCCCTTGCTCCTGGGTAGGAAGAACCAATAGAGTGAAAATTGCCCTACTTTCAAAACTGTTATAAAGAGTCAGTGCAATCCCAATCAAAATTCCAACAGTATATCTCACAGAATTAGAGAAAACAATCCTAAAATTCATCTGGAACCAGAAGAGACCTAGAATAAATAGCAAAGGCAATCCTGGGCAACAAAGGCAAGGCAGGGAGCATCGCAATTCCTGACTTGAAATTGCACTATAAAGCTACTGTGATTAAAAACAAAAACAAAAACAAAAACAAAACTGCGTTACTGGCAAAAAAACAAACCCAGGGCTCAATGGAACAGATTAGAAGATGCAGAAACAACTCCAGACACACTAAGCCACCTTCTCTTTGACAAAGGTGCCAAACACATTCACTGGAAGAAAGATAGCCTCTTTAATAAATGGTGCTAGAAAAACTGGCTCTACACATGCCGAAGATTAAAACTCAACCCATATCTTTCACCATGCACTAAGCTGAAATCAGAGTAGATCAAAGATCTTAAAATTAAAACAGAAATATTAAATCTGCTAGAAGATAGAGTAGGTAAAACTCTTAAAGACATTGGTGTAGGCAAAGACTTTATGAACAAAACCCCAGTTGCACAGGAACTATCACAAGGAATCAACAACTGGGTTCTCACCCTATTGAAAAGCTTTTGCATAGCAAGGGAAACCACCAACAGAGTGAAGAGATGACCCACAATGTGGGAGAAAATGTTTGCCAGCTGTTCCTCAGACAAAGGATTATTATCAAGAACATATAAAGATCTCAAAAAAATCAGTCCTCCCAGACTCAATCCAAAAATGGGCATCTGAGATGAATACACACTTCTCTGATGAAGAACTACAAACAGAAAATAAATATGTGAAAAAATGTTCAATATCACTGGTCATTTGAGAGATGCAAATTAAAACAACACTGAAATTTCATCTCACCGTGGAAAGAATAGTTATTATCAAGAAATCAAGCAATAACAAATGCAGGAGGGGCGGTAGGAAAAAAGGAACCCATCTCCAATGTTGGTGGAAATCAGTGTGGAGATTCCTCAATAAACTAGGACTAGAGGTCCCATTCGACACAGCTATTCCTCTTCTGGGTATCTCACAAAAGAACTAAAAACATCATACCACAGTGATATATGTACACACTTGTTTATAGCAGCACAATTTGTAAAAACCAGATCTTGGAAACAATCTAAAAGCCCACTGACTGAGGAATAGTTAAAAAAGATGTGGTATTTTTACACAATGGAGTACTAGTCAGCCATAAAGAAGGATAAACT